>JAYKAV010003085.1:247066-260589 GCA_035582835.1 Phoebastria nigripes | reverse complement strand
ATTGGAACAGGCTGCCCAGGGAAGTGGTGGAGTCACCATCCCTGGAAGTATTTAAAAGACGTGTAGATGAGGCGCTTAGGGACATGGTTTAGTGGGCATGGTGGTGTTGGGTTGGCGGTTGGACTTGATGATCTTAGAGGTCTTTTCCAACCTTAATGATTCTATGATTCTATGATTCTATGATTCCTCTTAAAGGTGAAGAAGATGGTGATTGGGGCATGCTGGAAGTATCTATGTCCCAAAAGAAATTAAAAAAAACCAAACACCTTTTTGGTTCCTGACAGTGTATACTCTTTAAATTCATAACCCATGTAGCTAATATGTAACAATTTTCTTCTACAACAGTTTCATGACTCTGTACTTGAAGATGACTCCCTGTCTCGACAGCCTTCTGGGCAACCCAGTCCAGCTTGCACAATCCACAAGAACACATCCAGCTGCATTAAAGGGCTAAAGTACTTCTGGTGCATTTGAAATTATCTGCCAGAACTATCTCAGTGTATAAAACTGAAGTTATGATCAACTTTGTTAACTGTTGAAAAAAGTTTCCGTTTTCTACAGAATATATTTTAGCCACTTTTAATTAGAATCTTTAGAGTCAAATTATGATATTCAAAATCCTAAATGTTTTTAGCTGAAAACAGCAATACCAGCTAAAATTTCTTGTTTTGGATGAGAGGGGGGAACAAGGTTTACCAAAGTGTTTAGATTTTAAGTTTTAACTGAACTCGAAAACATGTGGAAAGCACCACCTAGACCACCTCTGTCTCCCAGAGACATTCTGTATTGCCATCCACTAAAGAAATGATAAGGTAACATACTCCCAAGCTCAATGGACAACTCTGAATCCAAACTTTTCCACGCTCTTCTGTTCAGTGCATAAGAGAAGTAGTTGGACAGCTGTGAATTTTAGATCCAGACACTCTCTTACTCCATCTTCCCGTAAACTATTTTCCAGTCTATTGTGTTCTGATATAGGGAATCAAAACAGATATCCTTTCTGGACAAAAGCCCAACCAGAACCAGGTTGGCTGACATAATTCACGTTTCCAATGTACGCTAAGTCTGTTACACACCAGTTTCACTAACAACTTGGCATGCCTTCAGTGATGGCATCATTTCAAGGGATGGAGAGTCATAGGAAAGTTTTTGTGCTAGATTTTGTCTCCTGGAACTGCTTTGCTTAAGGGATCAGTGCGCAGGCTTCCTGGAGTTTCCTTTAATTGTTTGTGGAGAGCTGTGTTGCGGCTACTGAACAGATCAGGCCTCACCATGACACAGCTAATTTTAGTGGGCTTTGATTTATTTTGACATTTTATTTTATAATTTATATGTATAGCCCACCCATTTAACTCTGCTGTGACTAGGCTGTGGGTAGTGGCTGTTCCTAGACCAAATATGATGGGCTGTCACCATGGACTACTACCAATCAAAGCTCTTTGGCAGTTCAGTTAGTAGCAGTGGGTACTTCTGAAACCGTGGGATTGCAGACACAATAGCTGCATCGTAGTCATGGGTGAACTCAGTTTTGTGTGTAGTTTGGAGACAAATTTATCGAGCTGTCTACGCTGTAATCTAAATGTACAATATTAATGTCAGCTAGATCAGGTGGGACTGATGTTTAGAAAGAGGTATCACCTTTGGAGAAGCCTAATTTACATAGTCAATATGCTGCCAGAAAGTCTAGAAGACAGCATAACAGGAGATGTTACTGCTGTATCCTTCTTCAAGGTGTTTAGAAAACCGCTTGCAACAGCTAAGTCATACTAAGCAATACAGTGAAGAGAGCCAGGAAATCTTTCCTCCTTTCTTTTTGATTAATCCCACTCTTGGAGCAAGGGTCCTTTGGGCCTTGTGCACAGGGGCCAAAATCAATGCTAAATAGCAGTGTAGAAGCAAAAAAATGGAGGAGGATTCTGATTTAGCCAGACATAGGAAGAGATACCATACAAAGATTTATATAACTATTACCCATGCATCTCCTCAGATGATCATTTCATTATTCTTCTGCCAAGACTTTAAGCTGATGACATTCAGCTGGCTACTTTATTTATTTATTTAAGTGTTTAAATGTTTGAGATTATGTTTCAATCTGCAGCTTTGCAATCTTTCTGCCACGTTTTGTCAGCTGGCTTCTCCCAGTGCAATATCATTGGGGCAATAATTATGTCATCCAGCTTTAAAACTGCTTAAAAAGAAAAGATAAAAAAGGCAACATAAAAAGGGATAAACCTTTCACCTCTTCAAAGAGCAGGTATTCATAGGATCGTTTCCTGCTCATAACATCATATCCCACTAATAGTACCTCAATTGTTTGGAGAGGGCTTGGCCAACATTCTAAACAATGATAACCTACATTTACCAGCACCCAGTAGGTCAGATGTGAATTGAAGTACCCTCTAGAGACATAAGGCCCTAATCTTTCTTTTTTCCCCTTGGATGATCCACCATTAAAGCACTTTGGAATGGTTCTTGTCATCGTAACTCACTGGCTTACTCTCAAGAGCCTGTCATCGGCCCTGTGTTTCCAACAAGCTTTCCCTTTGAAAGAGAAAAATGGAAGGAAATACCTGTTTGAAGTTTAAATTCAGTCTGAAAGAGATGACAACAATAATTTTTGCTTTGAGCATTGTCATTTTAAAGAAAAACACGTCTTACTTCATAACACGATTGCTAAATTACACTGACAACAGGTCTCTTTAAAACTGTTGAGAAGGCAGAGGGTGAAATGGTGCTATTTTGACACTGCTAAATTTTTGGTTGTTCATGTGATTATTCATTGTTCAGCCTAATAAGCAGAGAAGACCTAAGGTGGTGTAATGATGTGTGTGGTTGTTAAAGTGCATTAACAAAGTGGTCATCGCCTAACTGTGCAGGGCTATTTAGACTGCAGAGCAGGAAACCAGAGGAAATTTCCACTTTAGTCMACAGGACTGGCCTGTTTCTAAAGGATAGCACAAGAGTAAGCCTTAGAAAAGAAGAATGTCTAAGCTGTTACGGCTGCTATGACATATCAGTAACACAAAGGCATTGTAGCACTAATTCCTATTTTAGTATAGCACAGGTGACACCAGTATTTATCCTATGTCATAGGGAGACTATTGTGATGCAGTTTATGCCCCTATGTTGTTTACATCTTGGTACTCCCTTAGTCTCATTTGCTATTAGTGGTCTGGGGTCTTTTTTCACAGTTTGTGTGAATTTTCCAATTGAAGAAAGAACTATTAAGTCTCCCAAAACAGCAAATCCTTTTCACTGATGTGTCCATTTATTTTTTTTTAAATAAGGAAAGCCTTAAGAGTTCCACACCTATGCAGGAAATTTAATACACAGACATCGGTGTTAAGAATATTTCTTCAAAAGTGTGTTAGGAATATTGCTTCCATACTCTGCTTACATACTTATGCCCTTTTCAAGTAATCTTCATATGTCACTCTGTTGTCTTTGAACTCTTTAGCCTGACTCACTGCTATTTGGCAAAGCACTTTGTTTGCCACTTGAGAATCCTCATCACTAGGATGATACTGTGATGGTTGGGGTCAGCAGGAGGAGCTCTTACATTGAGCTGACAACTGAAGCAATCAGGAGTTGGCCAGTCATTCCTGTAATAGATGAAGGGGGAGAAGCTCTCCGACCTAATGTGTCACCTTTTACAATACTGCTTTGTTAGTTCTAGTCACCAGAGAGTTCTGGGTAGCAGGGTGGCTTTATTTCTGCTATGGCTTTTGCTAGGAGTTCCTTTTTGAGACAGATTCATTCTGGGGATCAGGCATGGACATTAACCAGAATATGATAGGAAAGGTGACAGCTTGCAACCTCATTCTGTTCTGGGAATATGTGTACATGTGTGTAAATGAAACGTGGGGAGAACAATTAACGTAGAACATATCTGGCTTATGGATTACTGTCAATATTTTCTGTTTCATAGGTAAGGTCAAAATGTTTAGTCCTGTGAAAAAGATGAAGCAATTATCTTGAGACAGTTTCCACCTTTTGACAACTTTCTTGTCAAGTTTCTTCTCTTTTTGGTTTTCTAGATTTGATTCATGCTGGATACAGTAGCTGTATGAAAGAAAAAGTTGAGCATCTGAACTATGCTTTGACACAAAGCAGAAAAAGCAACAAATCTGTGCGAATTGTCATTATGCTGTACATAAATTTGTCTATAATTTGTTCAAAGAGGGCTATGTATAAATATGTGCATAGACCACACACCTTTACAACTTAGACTTACCTTAATTTGGAAGCAAGCAACACCAATTACAAAGTCAGAGTTTGTGATGCAGGCCCATAGCCATAAAAATCTGCATGTAAATTGTCAACTCATTTCACTTTAATCTAGATATCATTTGGTGTAGGAGTTCATTAGCAGCCTACTTTACATTCCAACTCAGATAAGCATTGAAAAGATTCTCTGTTCTGCTTTCAGTTTTGCTGTCTGATCTATGTTTCACATGCTCCCTTGCCTTCATGTTTCCAGTGGAGATTATAATTTTGTATTTTGAACTCACCTGGTTCATGACAGATCATAAAATAGCCATTATTACTTCAAGTCCTACATCTCATTGTTTGTTAAGCAGTTTCCTTTTTCTCCGTCTTAAATTTCTTGTTATGCACCTGTTAATATAATGTCTAGTAATTTGAACTAGGGTCTGCATCCTTAATAGAAAAAAAGTATCTTATGGCAAGTTTTCTTACAGAATGAAATGAGTAACAGCATATACATGTATAACTACATATATATGCATCAAAAGTAAAACAGAAATATTCTGGAAGTATTTTATTGGGATAATATTTTCTAAACTATTTTGTCTTTTCTATTTGTATTTACTTTCTTTTACATACTTCAGCAAACTATTTGTTTCAAGTTTGTCTTACATCATAAACACAAAACATTTTCATGAGAAAAGGCATGGAATGAAAAGATACCTTGATTGACCAATTAGATATAGGACATCTGGGTTTATGCTTGCTTCTAAACAACCAAGGGGCACTATGATTTCAACATGTCAGTCCATCTCTCTGTGACTCACTTTTCCACTCTCTAAAAGGTAGATGATACTATTTACATACTATATAGTATGTTGAGATGAAAATTATTAATATTTGTAAAGATATTTTCAGGTATTACAGAAATATATTAACAGTGTATTTGCCACATTTTCATATGTGTGACATAGTTCTCTTTAAAAAACTAATAGACAAAGAACAACCTTGAGCCTGAGTGGCAGTGTGAATTCCATGTGTGTACAGGATCTCACAGCACTCTTCACTGTTTGCTTCCCTGCCTCTAAGCCCATATAATGCCCATCTCTTTCTTAACGTGCTCTCTATTTGATACACTACTGTCAGATTTGTTTCTACCAACACGTGCCCCTCCCTTTGATCTGTTCTGTTTCTATTTTTATGTGCCTTATCAGTAGCTGTGGGTTATCTATGGACTTATTTTCAAGGAACAGTTCTTTTAAAAGAGTGCAGATTATCTGAAGGTGGATTATTCACATGAAAATATGGTAACTATTTCTCCCCTTGTCTTTCAATACCTCTGTTAAAAGTCTTTGCATTATTGTCACCCAACACCTGCAAAGAACAGTACAACTGCCTTCCACTTTCCAACATCACTCTGAAATGAGGCAGTAAAAATTGCTGCCTGTCAGTACTGGACTGTCTTTCATTACTTACATGACCTGCTCCAAGATTTGAGCATATTTACTATTGTTATTTATATTCAGGATCAGTTCCCTACCATAATACTYTCAGGAGAGGGATTGGAGATGATTTCTTTTTAACAGATTTAATTATTTTCTCCCATCTCCTAGAAAAAAAGTTTAAATACACTGCTTCTTTCTCCCTTTCTTTTCTCATCTGTTGTGATGGTTCTCCTGGTTTATGCCTATGAACAATCTTGTCATCCTCTTTTAAACTGATTTGAAGATCAATCTCTGCTGGCCAAATATCAATGCCTATGATGTTAAGGAATAATGTCTGTTTCTTTGCAGTCTCCTGAAAATATTCATACCTTGTCTTTTCACTGCTTCATAGATTGGAAACTCTCTCGTGACAGAACTTTATTTATTTATTTATTTGTTGTTTGTTTGTTTGTTTGTTTRTTTTTGTTTGCATAATGCTCCTGTGTTGTCATCATTACAATTTTTAGGAATCCCAGTCTTGGAAATTCATTTCAAATTATTTTCAATTCAAATTGGTAACTTTATGTTTGGAAGAAGATACATCTTTTTCTTTTTCTCTACCCCCTCAGCTGCAGCTAAAGATGTAAGTTCCCTTCAGTTCTCTCACATGTCTTCGCAACTGTTACATTTGCTGTTGAGATGGATTTGCTATTTCTTTCACATCTATGGTAAGAAGCCATTGCAAAGAATTAGGGCAGTCTCAATACAAGTAAAGAAAGGAATAGAGAGATGACCTCCTTTAGAGCTTTTTCCTCTTTCCAAACAAGTTCCTTGTTCACTCCTCCCTCACCTCAGGTCAGCCATCTCAAAGCACAAAAACAGACTGCAGACATAAGGTGCAAAAGATTCTCTCAGACGAGTATAAATCAGTGCTGTCAGGTACAAGTAAAGGCTCTGCTTCTTTGACAACAGGCAGGGAAAAATTGGGAAAGCTTTTACAAACATCTTGAAGATTTTATGACACGTACTAAATTTGTGTCTTCCAAAGTAGTTAGCCTTGTGCCATGCTAGGGTACAAACTTAAATAATAATTATTATTATGGAGAAGGTTCAGAAGAAGGACAAAAAAAATAACGCATGAGAACATCAAAACAACCAGCTAGTGGATCAGGTTGCTAAGATTAAAGTGGTTCAGGTGGATCTGGACTGGCAACATAAGGGTGAATTTTTTATAGTTCGGTGGGCCCATGACACCTCAGGCCATCAAGGAAGAGATGCAACATATAGATGGGCTCGTGATCGAGGGGTGGACTTGACCATGGACGCTATTGCACAGGTTAGCCATGAATGTGAAACATGTGCTGCCAYCAAACAAGCCAAGCGAGTAAAGCCTCTCTGGTATGGAGGACGATGGCTGAAATATAAATATGGGGAGGCCTGGCAGATTGATTATATCACACTCCCACAAACCCACCAAGGCAAGCGCTATGTGGTCACTATGGAGGCAACCACCAGATGGCTGGAAACATATCCCATGCCCCATGCCACCGCCGGGAACACTATCCTGGGCCTTGAAAACCAAGTGCTATGGCGACATGGCACCCCAGAAAGAATTGAGTCAGACAACGGGACTCACTTCCGAAACACCCTCATAGACACCTGGGCCAAAGAACATGGCATTGAGTGGGTSTATCACATCCCCTATCATGCACCAGCCTCCRGGAAAATCGAACGATACAATGGACTGCTGAAAACTACGCTGAAAGCAATGGGTGGTGGGACATTCAAGCATTGGGATACACATTTAGCAAAAGCCACCTGGTTAGTCAACACCAGGGGATCTTCCAATCGAGCTGGCCCTGCCCAATCAAAACTTTTACGTACTGTAGAGGTGGATAGAGTTCCTGTAGTGCACATTAGAAATATGCTGGGGAAGACAGTCTGGGTTAGTCCTGCCTCAGGCAAGGTAAAACCCATTCGTGGGATTGCTTTTGCTCAAGGACCTGGGTGCACTTGGTGGGTAATGTGAAAGGATGGGGAAGTCCGATGTGTACCTCAAGGGGATTTAACTTTGGGTGAAAATAGCCAATGAACTGAATTGTATGATGTTAATTGCTATATAATACTGTATGTCATCACTTCTATGGTTGCTATAGGCCATATCAAAGGTATCACAGTAAGAATCACCCAGATTAATGAAGAATGAACTGTGATGAAACCAAGCAAAGTGCAGCAGTGATGTGGAACCAGAACTGGCTTCAGSATGCAAAAATCCAATACCACACACCATCTCTCCTGCCCTGAAAGACTGTTATGATGGATGGAGCCCAAAGTCATGGACTAAATGAACTCAATGGACATTTTAGAGGGATGGCCCATAGATTAAGGGAATGATATCTGTGTGTGTGTGTATATATATATCTATATATCTCTCAAAAGATAAGAAAAGTGGTGGTGATTAATTAGAATGTATTGGAAAATGTGAAATCTAGGCATGACRTAGATGGTATAGAATAAGGGGTGGATACTGTCCTGGTTTCGGCTGGGGTAGAGTTAATTTTCTTCCTAGTGCTGTGTTTTGGATTTAGTATGAAGAGAATGTTGATAACACACTGATGTTTTTAGTTGTTGCTAAGTAGTCTGCTAGTCAAGGACTTTTCAGCTTCCCATGCTCTGCCAGGTGCACAAGAAGCTGGGAGGGAGCACAGCCGGGACAGCTAGCCCAACTAGCCAACGGGGTATTCCATACCATATGACATCATGCTCAATATATAAACTAGGAGGCGTGGTCCAGGAAGTAGCGATCGCTGCTTGGGTATCGCTCAGCGGGTGGTGAGCAATTGCATTGTGCATCACTCATTTTGTATATTCTATCATTATTATTATTATTATTATCATCATTATTTTCCCTTCCTTTTCTGTTCTATTAAACTGTCTTTATCTCAATCCACAAATTTTACTTTTTGTTTTCCGATTCTCTCCCCCATCCCACTGAGGGGAGGGGGGAGTGAGCGAGCGGCTGTGTGGTGTTTGGYTATCTGCCGGGTTAAACCACAACAGCATGTAATTCTTGAAAGGATATGTTGGAAGGGAGATTTGTATAGAAAATGATGAGTTCACGAACAGAAAAAAAAAATCTGATTTCTAAAGTGAAGTTTGAACTGAAAGGACAAGTCAGAAGGTGAAGATACACACATACGCCAGAATGAATCAACTGTAGTAAAGCACTCAAATATGACAGCAGTCAGCCCCCATGGATTCTTGGACAAGCTTGCATGACTGAGAGTTATTTCTGTCTCCATCATCCTCAGCACTATGGCTACTGTGCACTTACCAAAGGAAAAATATATTCAGTGCACAGTATGAAGCCGACTGCATTTGCTGAAACAAGCTACAGTGCTGGTTTGAAAGAGAGGGAAATACATAAGGGACATTGATGCCAGTATATCATAATGAAACACATGAGAGTCAGAGCAGTTGGATCCCTACAATGTACACACCAGATTATTCTTTTCTCTAATGTCTGCAGTGAGAAGTATTAATAAAGTCAGCCTGAGACAAGCCCAGATTTTTTTTTTTTTTTTTCATGAAAGGAGATCAACTGGAGAATTATGTCCAAAATTTTAAAACTCTAAATGTTAAAATACTCCAGCTATGCTCAGGGAACCTCTGCAAGAGCTAAATCCTTAGGATCCCCCAGCTGTATTTTGTTCACTCCTCATTTTGGTAGACACTAGTAGATATAAGTAGAAATAAAGGGGGCCAGAAAACTATCTTGACCTCCCTAAAATAGCAGTGAGTAGAGCCTCTGAATGGGAAGATGAAAAGGTGTTATTGCCCACTCAGGATGTCAGAGTGTCAGGCATCTTGTTTCCAGAATTCTTTGTATCCCTACTCCTGTGCTAACTTCTTCTCTTATCTTGGAAAATACCCACCTTTTTTTCATTTCCAATTCCTTTCTATGTAATACTGTTAGGAAATCTCTTCTCACATAATTACCCACTATTCAATTAATGATCCAAATTCCCTACTGAGCTTGGTTTTTTGCTGGAGAGGACAGACATAAAATTGGTACTACACAGACCAGAGCATGCTGGGAGACTGTGTCTAATACTTGTAAACTGCTGTGAATGTGAAAAAATTGTTGAAAGCAAAATATGATGAACATGGTCCTGTGCCCACTACATATAAAGGCAAAATTACAATTTACTTTAATGACACAGGAGTAAGTTCTATTTCTCATTGACCACCACTGATTTAAAGATAAATTCAGCCAACTTTACTAACATGGAAAGCCGGGCAGGAGGGGAGCTCAGTTACTACTGGCTAAGCAAAGCAAAATCCACACTCTATGTTTAAAATAAATTCACTTTTACTGTGATTATATCACTTTTTCATTCATTTCCCATGAATATTCTAGTGCAGAGGTTTCAGTAGAAACAGCATAAATTCAGCACACATTGCAAATTATTTGCAGAAAACAGATCTATTATTCACACTCTTGATTGTTCACATCATGATTTACATGCTTGTGACAAATACGATTACTTTGTTTTAGTCGGCCAGTGGCATGATGACTCAGCCTGCATTATGATGAACGGGTATTTCCCCACACAGTTTTATAACTAAGGAGAAAGTATGGGTCTAAAAAGAAAAATGTTTATCTAACAAAAGGTTAGATAAAGAAAAATGACACGAGCCACTCACAGATGAATTAGTAGGTTGACATAAAGAAGCTTCCAGTAGGCTTATCTCAACTTGCTAACATGTTAAAAGTACAATCAACTCTTCTCCAGGACTGTGCTTGATGTTAACTACCTAGCTAACGTGGTGAGTTCTCAACTTTTTTTGTTGGTAAAGAAAAAGGATTAGGGGATCATCTGTAATGTTCTAGCATTGAAGAGATTATTATACAGTTTTCATTGAAAAGTTGCTGAGAGCACTGTTTATAATGTTTAGTTTTCAGCATCTAACTTTTGGTACCAATCAGGGGGCTGATTCTTATATAGTTAATTGAGACAAAATGAGATACCTTTTCATAACACATTCCAGAAGTTGAGAATTAGGATCTTTGTCTGAAAGACAGGGAGGAATAGTGTATCTCTTTGAATTTTCTATACCTAGACATATTAGATAGCTACCTCAATTAAGAACCTATGTACAGGTAGTATAAGTATTTCTGCATAGAACAAGTCCAAGCACTTCTCTCTAAGGCTGTTGCTTACCCTCTTGTTCCCCTAGACCACACAACTGGATTGACCAGGGGTCAGTAACCCATAAGAAAAGTCAAGCAAGTTTTACATAAGCTGCTGAGACAGAGCAGGGAGGTAGCTATAAACTCAATATTGTTGTCCATTAGAGGATCCAAAGAGGTTGTCCACATTCCTATCACAGGGCAATATTTACTTAGATAATTATGCCTATGCTGCATAATAGAGTATGCCACAAAGATCTCTGAAGTGATGCCAACCTGATCGTATGTACATGATTACAGACACACTTTTGCTAATAATTTATTTCCATCTCTAAACAAGCGTACCATCTTTCAACAAGAATACACTTTCTCTGATTCTCTCATATCTAAAGAGAGAAATCCAAGGTTATTAAATCTGCAAGTTTGGGTGAGTTCTGCAGCATAATAAATGGCTGATATGTACAAAACACCTGTGTCTGATTAAAGAGTAGGAGGAATGCTGAATATCATCCTGGCAAAAGCAATACATAGAGGACTAAAGATAGCAAAAATATATATACTTAGGAAGATGAGAAATGGATAAATGTCCAGACAGTAGATATAAAAATGAAAATACTTAAACAAAATGGTGTATATTCAAAAGTGGTTCCATAAACTGCTTGCAGACAAGCTACAGATAAACTGTTATTCTCATAAACTAATCTTCAAAATAGTTTAAATAGCAAATATATTTGAAAAACCATTGTATGTTATTAGCTAATTCAAAAACAGAAAAAGAGGAGAAATCTAAAAATATTTAGTAAAAATGGTTTACTAAGCTGCCATGATTATTAACTAATGCTGTTGCAAGCAAATTTCCAGTTCTATTTTATGACAGGGAGAAATCTTCTGTCCTGCTCAAATATGAAATGACCTGGACTGTCCTTCATTAGTATCAATGGGAATGGGTATTTTAAATGAAATTTTACCTATTAAGGAGGACTTACAGCCTATGTTCATATTTTTGGCTTCGTGGTGTTATTACATTTGTGATGGTTTAAGGGGAAGGGAGTGAAGATTTCCAGAAAAAGGCAATTTTTTTTTTTGGTGGACAAACTGATACAGTTAGAAAAAGTGGACAAGTTTTAATGATCAGTATCTTACTGAAAGGACATTTAATCAGAAAGGCTGTGCACTTTTTCCAGTTGTATCAGCATTTTAAAAAGTATTTTCTCTCCCTGTAAGCCTTTCTTCCACTATGGTTTTAGATTCCATAGGTAGTCAAATTGCCATTAATGTGGAGGAGCAGCCTTTCGCCTTTCCAGACAAAGCATTTTGCAGATTGGTAAGAGTTCTGAAATGGTCATCTTCAGTTCAGCAGTTCAGTGACGGTCTTTTGATGCTTCATTTTTGATATTTCAGGACAAGTTGGTATGTATGTGTATCATAACGACCCAAGTGTTTCCATTACCATAGACCCATACACAACAGTCCTCTGAACAAGGACTGAAGAACATAGGAGCTTCCACTAAAAATAGGAGCCATTTCCTCTGTGCTGAACACTTTTCTTTTCTCTTCAGTACAACTGGATGTATCTTCTTAGTGCTCAACATCAAAAACATGCAAAAAACTCCAAATTTATTTTGTTAGAAAACAGTGAATTTAAATAGGAGCAGTCACCTTGAAATTCCCTTTTGAGTGTCATAAAATAAATAAATAAAAAATAAATACAACAATTGTATACAGTAGTGAGTTGAGAACAAAACAAAACAAGATCAAAAAGCTCATTTTTAACTTGTGAAATGCAGTTAAACAATCTACATTTCTATTTGTTCCACAATATTTGGAGCTGACTTCCTTGGACATAAGGCTTTGGGTTACTGTCTAGCCACATTGCTTGCTAAAGAAATCCTTATCTTTATCTCTGATTTCTCAGTTATATCATTTGAGGCTTAGACATTGCTCTTATAACTCATCATGGGTATTAAAAATAATTAAAGTATTTCCAAGGAAGTCTTGAGAAACAAATGCCAAACTTGGGGGCAAGGGGCAGGTGTTTGCAAATTGCAGGGATGCAGCATCAAGCTAATGAGCAAGGGATTAACCATTTTGATGTGCAGTATCCCAGAGAGGGTGAGAAGTGTAAGAGAAAGCAAAAGTCATTGCATGATAAGTACTGAACTAATTAAAGTTGTCAGGAAGAGTACTGACAGGGACAGGAAAACACGCCTGATCAACACATGGCTCAAGGGCTGGTGCCACCAGCAGAATTTTGGCTTTTTTGATCATGGGGAGGTTTACACGGCACCAGGCCTGCTGGCGACAGATGGAGGTCAGCTGTCTCACAGGGGGAAAAGGATTCTTGCTCATGAGTTGGCGGGGCTCATCGAGAGGGCTTTAAACTAGGTTCAAAGGGGGAAGGGGATAAAACCAGGCTCACGAGAGATGAGCCTAGGGGTGGCAAGCCAATGATGGGGGCGAAATCAATAGCCCACCTCAAGTGCATCTACACCAATGCACGCAGCATGGGCAGCAAACAGGAGGAGCTGGAAGCCATTGTGCAGCGGGATAGCTATGACTTAGTCACCATCACAGAAACATGGTGGGACGACTCTCACAATTGGAGTGCTGCAATGGATGGCTATAAGCTCTTCAGAAGGGACAGGTGAGGAAGGAGAGGCAGTGGGGTGGCTCTGTATGTCAGGGAGTGTTTCGACTGT
>JAYKAV010003085.1:214687-244161 GCA_035582835.1 Phoebastria nigripes | reverse complement strand
ATGGTGGTGTTGGGTTGATGGTTGGACTCGATGATCTTAGAGGTCTTTTCCAACCTTAATGATTCTATGATTCTATGATCATAATTTTTGACAGGGATGGGTTTGGCTGCTACTTTGCATCTGGTGTATTGTTAAATCTGCATGTTATTGTGCCTTACTCATGCAAATCTGAAAATAAACAAATGAAAATAAGCCAATTCCAAATTCTGTGGAAGACTCATTTCACAGAATTCTGTTTCTTCCTGAGCTAAAGAAGTCATATTCTCCATTTATCTCCTGTCATTACTGATTACTCCAACCCTTTGGATAACATTTAAAACCAGGCAGTTTATAAAATAGAAGTGACATTATCTTTTAGACTGGGATGAAAAGAAACCTATAATTAAAAAAAAAAAAAAATGAGGCAAATAATACTGAGGCAATTATTTTACCCCAAGAAAATGAAACCAAGTAGAGAGAAGTAATTGCTTAGAAATTACTCGTATTGAAATTGTTGTATGCCAGGTATTCTCTGCAATCCTGAATCACACTTTCCATTCATTTTTGTGTTGGTGCAGCGCTCACAGAAAAATACTATTTCAATTTTCCATGCTATATTCAAGGTTCATATTGGAAACAAATGTGAACCCTCTTTAGAATAACAACCTTCTGTTACTTTTTCCATAAGCATTTTTTTCCCCTTTTCCCTTTTAAGTCTGTAATTCTTTCTGTCTGGTTTTATTAAGTGTGTGAAAAGGTAGGCAGGCTGCCCAGGTCTTGGAAATTAAAGTTCCCTATGTAGCTCAGGTGGTTGCATGAAATCCAGAAGCTCAACAGCTAAGAAAGAACATATGACAGGATGATCCCACTTTGTATAGGAAAAAATTGAGGACATCCTCATCTACTGATCTCTCTGCAAACTCAATTCTGAGGTCTATTTACCATGGTGGTAAAATGAGGAGGGATATTCATATTAAAAGTTAGACATTCTGTTTGGCACACTGCAGAGAAAGGAAAAATCACACGATCCCATTTGTTCATTGATATGGAAAGCATAACAGAGCTGTGTTTTTTAAAAAATTGGTGTGTTTCTATGACACTGGGAATCTGAATTATGTAGACATTTACAGCTATGTTTACATAGTTAACATTGTTGTCATTTCCTCTGCTGTTCCCAGATACTCTTAAAAACAAAATGGCAGATCAGATGAACATTGCACTAAAATCTAAAATGTTGGTGACAAAAATCAAGAGATCAGACAGACAAAAACACCATCAAACTTCCTGTGCCAGGCAAAAGGCACATAGCATTTTGTGGTAATCAGCCAAACACAGACCTGCAGCCTCTTTAGTCTAGTGCAAACTGTTTGGAAGGCAGGTGATTTTATTTTATTTTACTTTATTTTTCTTTATTATCATTCTTTGCCTTGTTATCTGTCTTAACTAATTCATATATTCTAATAATGTTTACAGAAGTGAAAATTACAAAATGATATTTTTTGAAAAACAAACCACAAAAAAATTATGCAACTCAGTTTAAATAAAACCAAAAGCTTGTTCAAAAAAGGAACAAGCTTCAAGAAAAATGTTTCTTGTATGCTTCTTTCTGTCTTTCTGTCTTTTAAAAGCATCATTGCATATTTCTCCTCTGTGTGTTTGACCACTTCCAGTCTGTCTACATTTTCATCTTTAGATTGAGTTGTTCTGGTCTGAGACTGCCTAATTTGGATGGCAACATGCTGTAGAGACATAGTTACTTTTTTTCCCATTAGAGTTGATAAATGAAAGTGATTGAAATAATTCAGTTTCAAGTTCTGTAAAACTTTTTCTGATGTTTTACTTGACCTCACAGTGTCCCCATATGCCATTTGTTTCCTATTATTGCACTTGAACGTACATACAAATATCTAAGACTGATCCAAAATCACCAAATACAGTAAAGAGATCTGAGTGCATTTTAGATAGCCTATGATCAGGGCCACAGGCCTGTTTTTGCTGGGATTCCACATAGGTTGATACTTTTATCTGGATGAATCTCCTTTTCATTTAATGGAAAACCCACACTGATACCATGATTTATGATACCAAGTTCACAGCATGATCTGGACTGTAGGCAACAAATCTCTGAAGTATGAATTCTGATTCAGCATTTGTGTGTGCGTGTATATATATATTCCCTTTTGTAAAGCAACTGTGTGTATATACAGAACTAAAAACATCTAGTGATACTGATAGAGGCATAACAATGAAAAATGACCACTTTTTCAGTGCATATTGCTGGGTTATTCTGGTTATTTCTATCTGATTTCTCTACTTAAGTGGCTGGGCAATTTACATGTCCATCCCTAGTTTATAGTTTTCAGTCTCAAAGCTCTCATACTGTACATTCTATTGTCATTCTTTCCTAACTTTTGAATACTAAACTGTAACATTTTACAGGCTCCATCACTGAATTGCAGAGCTGTCCTGCATTTTATTACCATTTCTTTCACATACTCAGTTAATGAAACTGATGAATGGTATTGAGAATTAAGATGATGGCAACATAAAATAGTAATGCAACTATTTCATATGCCATTGTTCATCATTCATCCCACTAAAGCTTCCACATTTGAGTTATTTGTTTTTCAAAGATACTGAAGTCGGTTAGGAGAATTTTAACTACCTTTCCCCTCCACCATCTTCTTTTTAGATTAAAATAAAGGTTAACACCATCAGTTAACTTGCTTTCTCTTCTTATCGAGGTACACAGGTTCTGAGGGATAGAGCACCTTGTCTTCATGTAATCTTAATCCACGATATGTGACAATGAGGATGTGGTAGATTCTTAGACAGTGTGTAACAACAAGTGATTAATCCTTTGGTATCCATTACAGCCTCTTACAGAAACAGAATTAAGTTTTACACATCATCTGAGGAACAGCTGCAGAATTGCCCCAAAGCTTCTCTAAGGTGCCAATATGAAAAATCCCCTACAAAGTGGTGTCTGATTCCAATGAGAAAGAAACATCACCAAAACTTTAACAATATGGTTCAAGACAAGTTTTCTACAGTAAGGGCTGAATGGGACTCAATGTGTTTGTTCTTATGCATTATGTATAGTTCCATAAGGCTTATGCGTAACACATAAAGACATACCTATTCATATAGATACATTCTAGTCTGATTCAAATGAAAGTCAGTAAAACTGGAAACACAGATGTTTTTAAAAAAACTTATCCAGATGCACTTACAAAATTATTTTGAAAAAAAAAGTAAACAGTATAAACTCTTTAGTATTAATATATCTCCAGACGACTTATACACTCCACAGACTGTGAATTCTTGAAGCATTTAACAAAGGGACATCTTTATGTCTAGATGCCTAGAACTAAAATGAAAACTTCATTAACTAATGATAAGACTAACAATAATAATAAAAGTTTCCATATAACTAGGGGCTTCATCCGGGTTTCTAAAAGAAATTTTACAAAAGCTGTTAAAAACCTGAGAGTCACAAGTGGAACTGASCAACCTACCTCTGGCAAATCAGCAGTTTCAGTAAGGCTAGTCATAAATATGGATTGAATTTGTAATTACTTTTGGCTGAATCAAAATATTTATGTTACAGAAATGTCAAAACAGTTCATTTTGACATTTACTCAACAAAGTGTATTGGCATTTTTGAGACATTATGTTTTTAAAGTCTTGTAAAGACAGACAGGGACAAGCAAAAGCAAGATTCATGTATAAACTGGAGGAATGAGCCCTTTTTCTGCCCGAAAGTCCATTCAAGACATGAGAGAGACAGGCTTAAATCTCCCCTTTGCTTCAGAGGGTCAGTTCCCCAGATTATCCTTATCCTTAATTTGTGATTAAGTATTCCACAACTGAGAGTTGACAACTTCTTCTGGTATTAATATTTTATTTTCTAGGAATGCATGATATCTTTTGAAGGAAGAGGGAGAGAGAGAACAGTTTCATGGCATAATAGCTGAGGTTTTTGCCTTGATTTAAATTTACTTTTTGTTAAATTTGTTAAATTCCAATTATTTTCAGTAAGATACCTCCCCCCCCTCCCCAGCCCCATAATGGCAAGTAGAGTTATCAGGAAGTTAAGTGAATTGTACAGGCAGAAATCACAACTAGACTCAATCTCATTCCTATGCATTAAGTAATAGTCCATGGTTTGACTCAGTTGCAGTGCCTAACATTCATATTCCAGTTGGATAGGAAAGGTGAACATATTGCTACACAAAGCTGATGGCTATGAAATTAAATATTATTCACAGCAATTGATGACCCCAGAATTTTTAAGAGTTTTGAGTTTACCAGAATTATTCTTCATGGGATGGTAGATAGTAACAGAGAGGTTTTCAGTATTTTTCAAATATCTCAGTTCATTTAAATGACATTTACACCAGAATCCACAAGGTAATCAGACTGTAAAAATTCTTCATTTTGTTTTTGAAGCTAAACTTGGAGTTACATTTCCTGTCACAGTGCAGAAGCTTCAAACTGTAGTTATAAGCACTGCAAACTGACTTAAGAGAAATACTAAGTAAAAGTCTCATGCACATTTGCCCAAGGGCGCTCATTAGAGAAAGCTACAAAACAAATTATAATTTTTTCCTTCATGAAATAGTTTTTAAAGATGCTATTGACATTACACAAGACAAAATGTTTGAGTCATGCTTTAAAAACATTTGATGTTTGCCATTATGTCCTGCAATTAAAAAACAAACAAACAAACAAACAAACAAACAAACAAAAAAACCAAACCAAAAAACCATACTGGCTCAGAACAAAAATTGGTGGCTGTTAGACCTTAAAGCTGAAATTTACTAAGATAATCTACTGCCACTTAAGCATCTTAAAGGTTGCAAATTAGTGGTCAGAGATTTAACAGCTTTAATATTGACTGGATAATCACTGACTAATTGATTCTAAAGTGACTATTATTCATATATATGTATCATGGTAGCCCCTATATGGACTTAGAGGTTCCATTGAATTAGCTGTTGTACAAAGTACAACATTAAAAAAAAATTTTCTTGATCCATAAAGTTTGCTTGCCAAGTGTACCACTAAGGTGATTACTGAGAGATGGCACAAGTGAATAATGCTAGTCACCCTGACAGATCATTGTCTTAGCACACCAACTCCTGGGGCAGTTTTCTAGAGGGACTCAATACATAATGAGGTGGCTTGATGCCTTTTTACAAGATACTCTTATCTATAAAGGAACATCAAGAGTAAAAGTCCAAAAATATAGGATGAAAATCTTTACTCCATAATGATGCTGGAATCCTAATAGAAACGCACAGAAGCAAACAACCTAATACCGAGTGGGAGATGATACAGAGGCTGAGAATTGATCATTAAGGGTTTTGAAAAGTAAAGACAAATAGTCTGTGTTTGGTGAGGTAGCAAAATAGCAACAAAGATAGAGAAAACAAGGTGTGACACGGTTAAAACAAGAAGCAAGGATAATTGTCTTTGCAGCAGCCTTTGGATGGAATAATCGTTAATTATATCAGTAGACACACACAACCAAGGATTCAACTGTGTAATAAGTGATAAGGGGCAACTAGTAGAGGTGCATGTTTTCTTATTAAAAAGTAGTTTGATATGCACTGAGGATCTAGACCCCATGCACATGCAACACAATTACATAATGCAAGTCACTATGCTTTCCTCCACTTTCAGTGACAGAACATATTCTCTTCCAACCTTCCCAGCTTTTTCACTGCTGGAAAATTCATTTACTCTCTTCTTCATATGCAAAATTTCAATTTTACTTCCAGTAAAATTGTGTGGAAGTGTTTGGAAAAGAAATGCCAAAACATGCAATATATACTATGTTTCAGTATCCATTTTCATTAATACCTCGTGCACAATCTGGTTTTAAAATAGGTTAGAATTACAAAATGCTGGGCTACGCTGAAATTACATTCCTTCCAAGTTTGGGGTATTTAAATTTAGTCATGTGGTTTAAGGCATTATGTAAAGCATTAGTGAAAGTCAGACACAAGATTTTGTCTAAAGTTAATTTCCTACCCTGTATCTATTTCCCTTGCTTGAGTTCGAGTTAGGTAGAAAATTCCATTTCAGCATCAACAAAGAAGTTAACATGACCAGTTTATGCCACAATAATATTGTCATGGTTTAACCCTAGCCAGCAACTAAACAGCACACAGCCGCTTGCTCACTCCGCACCTCCGGTGAGATGGGGGAGAGAATCAGGAGGGTAGAAGTGAGAAAACTCGTGGGCTGAGATAAAGACAGTTTAATAATTGAAATAAAATAAAGTAAAATAATAGTAGTAGTAGTAGTAGTAGTAGTAATAATAATAATAATAATAATAATAATAGAATATACAAAACAAGTGATGCACGATGCAACTCCTCACCACCCACTGACTGATGCCCAGCCAGTCCTGGAGCAGTGATCGCTGCTCCCCAGCCCCCTCCCCCAGTTTATATACTGAGCATGACACCATATGGTATGGAATACCCCATTGGCCAGTTTGGATCAGCTGTCCTGGCTATGTTCCCTCCCAGCTTCTTGTGCACCTGGCAGAGCACGGGAAGCTGAAAAGTCCTTGACTAGTGTAAGCACTACTTAGCAACAACTAAAACATCAGTGTGTTATCAACATTATTCTCATATTAAATCCAAAACACAGCACTATACCAGCTACTAGGAAGAAAATTAACTTTATCCCAGCTGAAACCAGGGCAAATATAAATCCTCTCCCCCAAAGAAAAACAGCAAACTTAATAATTTCTATAAAGGCAAAACTTGATGATTTGCACGGAATTTCACATGCTACTGTTGAGTTTGTTTAAAGTTGAGAGCTTGAAGCCAAACTCCAAGGTAGGAAATACCATATGAATCAAAACAAAAGGGAATTTTCATCCCTCCAGACTGAAAATGTTGGCTTTTTTGTAAGCTGTAATTACAAGGCCTTGATCTTTTTTCATTCATACCGTGAACCGAGAGTAGATAGAAAGATACAGAAGGATGACAACATAAATGCGCTAAATACTGAATCAGTCCAGGGTATGTGCAGGTAGAAGTATTCTTCTTCAAATAATAATTTTGAAAAGGTAGAATTTGCTGAAAGCATTTTTGATAGCATTTCTCCATAACAGTACCATGTAATGAGGCAATTCTGTAATTGTAACAAATTTATCACTTCTGTAAATCTTTTTGGTTTAACTTAAAGCAAGTTAAAATRGTAAATTAGCACACAGAGATGGTCTACTTTAGTTGAAGCCATAAGTGAAACTCACGCTGATCTCAATAGATGAAAATAATAAAAAATCTTCCTCTTTATAAGCAGGATCCTCTATTATGAGCACATTTTATTAAGTCAGTGTCACAATAAAGAAGATTATGAATGGATAATAAAAATACAGCTAGAGCACAGAAAAGTGCAGAAGTGACTCTTGTATCCAGCAAAACCAATGAATGTCTAGCTATTTAGTAGGTGAAGACTCAGCTCTTCAGTAAAGAACTCCTATAGACCCCATTAATATTACAACAGAGAAAACAGCTGATGGATTCCCCTGAAACCATATTAGAATGGGTCAACTCACTCTCCTGAACAAAGCAAGAAAATAGTCACCAGCTGAGTAAAGCCAAGGGCTGACATAATGATGGATGGCCAGATGGTTTTACCACAAAAAGAATAACCTGTCCCCAAACAGTAGAACACAGTTCTTAAGCATAAATATATTGACCCAGCCCACAACAGAAAATGGAGAATAAGCCAGTTTAAATTGAAGGCCCTCACAATTTTTTTTTTCCATATACTCTCAGTGATTCTCTCCATTGAGGAAAGAGAATGTGAATAAAAATGAGAGCCATGTAAGTGCTTTTGCAAACATTGTTTCCTTCTTTTTTCTTCCCATAGATGTATTAATAAATATTAATTTACATATTTTTTTCTTAAATGCAAAAGTTTCATATCAAGCAGAGTTCAAACATCTATCTCCTCTTGAAATAAACGGCTTTGTTCCAAATGTAGTTTTGAAGTACCTGTGTTTTTTTCTCTCACGAATAAATCAGTTTGGAGAAAACAGTTTTTCATTAGAAATATAGAGATTCCTATTTTTAGCAAAATATTCCATTTGTGGGGAAGAGATTATTTGAAGTTGATTTCTTAAAGAAATGTTTTTGCTCATTCCAGAGTCTGTTTTTCCATCTATCAGTCCCACCTTAATAACTTTTGAAACTTTTATTCTATCCTTAACAAAATGTACAGGAAGGGTTCCAGTCTCACGGATATTCTGTTCCTTTTCAGTATATATGAAAATTTTTAGATGGGTAGATAAGGTGAACTCTATTATTTGAGAAAAGAGTAGTCTGAGTTCAGAAGTTCTGCTTGGAATGCTGGATCATCAAAAGCAACAACAGTATGCCCTACTTCTTTCCAGATGATGAGTTGATGATGCAGAAGGTAACTTTGGGTGTTGTTGGAAGGGTTAATGGAGCTGTGATGGAAAGAATCAGAGAAATTACTGTAATAGTTGAAGGCAAAGAAAATGTCAGGTAGACTGTTGAAGATATTTTAACAGGGAATTATGTTAAGAGACACAAATTCTAAGAAAATAAGATTTAATTTATTCCTCTGCTCATAGCACATTTTGCTTTTCATTTTATTTTTCAAAACTAAAATAAGAATAAAAAAGAAAATACTTTTTTTTTTTACAATCTATTTTACTTTTTTTCATCTTTCTGAGAATTTGATTGATTCTGAACCAAAATCAAAATTTTGAAACAAAAATTTAAAATAAGCTTTCAGGTTAAAAAGTTGACATTATATTTTTGTCTCACCTCATTCTTTTTTTTTTGGCAAAATTCCTTTCTGAATTTAACTCATTCTAGTCATTTGGACAGAATCCAATCTGACCTTACATGATTAGAAAACTAGAACATTACACATATAAAACACTGCAAAGTGATACCTTTACAGAAAAATTGTACTAAACCCAGTAACAATAGGTCTCAAGTGTTAAATACATGCATATGTTCATATGGTATAAGCATGCATACAACAGACAGATAAATTGTTTAAGAAAAATACATTGAATCATTTTTCATTGCTATATAACTATATCTACATTATGTGGAAATTTGAACCTTTCTTATATTGTCTGGAATATATTTGTCATTGGAGGTTTTGCCAGCAGTCATGATAAAAGTTCAACAGAGTTCTCCCACTTGCTTTACTGTATCAGACCACCATCTCTTTTTCCTTCCAGGTTCCTTGAGTTCCTGATCTCTTTCTCGCCTCAGTCAACTGCCATTCCCTGTTACTCACTGATTTTTTTTTACTAACAGATTCCATTCAGTTTCTTTCTACTACTTCTTATCTGCTTGACTTCATCTTGTGAGTAGGCTTTCTAACACACTGAAGAGGAAGAGAAACTGTGACTAACCTTCATCTCAAAGGCTTCACTTAAAGCCATCATCAATATATTCATGGAACAATGAAAAGAAAGTGAATCAGGGACTTCTGAGCATGTCTGAGAAGAGGAATTGGCAGGCAGAAGGGAGGATGAAAAGACTGTAATAATTTTTTTTTTTTTTCCCCCCTCTAAACAAAATCCCTCTGGCAGCCCTGGATGAGAGGAATGTTCATTAATTAGCATAGAAGATGATTGCCTGTTTTAGTGAAAGGCAATTCTACACCATTCAGATAAGGTTTTGATTCCTCCCCCTAAAGCTACAGCAGGGAATTTGGATTCATCAGTCATAACTGTGATGAAATGAAGCAGAGCCTGTTTTAAATGCTACAGAAGTGTAAATTAGAACAAGCTTTGTGGTACTTTCAAAATCGGCTGAATTTTTTTTTTTTTTTTTTTTTTTTTTTTTTTAATTTTCTGGGACACAGGGAGAGAGAGTAACTAATTACAGTTATAAGTATCAAATACATAGCAGCCTATCATTGAAACATTTGCAAGAATATCTCAGTCACAGACTTGAAGGTAGTTCTCAGATCCTTCTGAGGCCCAGAATAGGTCTTTGCACTGTTAGAAACTTGAGACATTGAAGGTTAATTCTCCAAGGTTAGGTAAAACCAGTTTATAGAACTTATTTATTCCTTGTTAAACAGTACTTATTCTCTGTTTGGATGTATGATGAAGATGGTAATCTCCAAACAAATGGATCTAAAAAAAACAACCCCCAAAACAGCATTTAAATATACTAGTCTGGACTACTTTGAGTTTTCTCTAAACATTTTCTAAAACATACTTAATATACAGACATAGTCAGTTGAGCTTAGCACACAATGTGGATTTCAATTACATGAACCTGAAGCTACTATTTATACTATGCATGAAAGATTTTTTGTCTTCTTTCTTGAACACATTCTGGCCTGAAAAACTTTCTTCTCAGAATTATCTTCAGGTGTCTTAAATTACTGTGGAGGAGTTGCACTCAGCAAGATGTAGAAATCATATCCACTGCCCGTGTTTTTAGTATGGTACATATATTGAATCACATTAGTTTAGAAGCCAGAAGATACCTCTGATAGTTTTCTGCTAATGCAAGCTTGATTCCATGCCCGTTTTTCTTCACTGAAGCAGTAAGCCACTGAACTTTGCTTGAACTCAGATTCTCAGAACAGTGCAGTACATATTTGATGCATTCCATCCTGTTCATATTTAATTTGTATTTCTTTTTATTTTAATTTTACAAAGTTTATTATCACTTACTACCCAGCTAAGCAAGAAAGACTGTGACTGGTTCTGTTGTTTGGTCAGGAATCTGAACTCTATTAAGACATGTTCCAGGAAAAGCTCTCTCACAAAATACTATTCCACCCTCTAATATTTTCTTCCACAAACTCTGAAAACCAAGAAGACAAAGATCTCTGAAATGGAAATTCTATATTATGATCAATAATTCATGTTCGAAATGTCATTTCAATAGCAAGATTCATGCCATTAGCAAGTGCTAATAATAGGTGCATTATTTTCTTGAGTGTATTACATTTGAATGTAACTTCTTCATTTAAAAATGGGATATATTTCTTAAGATCTAGTTTTCCAGAAAACATGTTTTCCGTTCTGCAGAAATGAGAAAAAATAGAAGGGAAATTGTTCTGATAAGTAGCAGCCTTACGCTGGAATTAACTTGTATACTCATGTTCTAGTAGGCTGTGATGAACACAACAAACTTCTTATGCATGTTAAAATCCCATGACCCTCTTCCAAGAATTATAAGTACTTCAGCTCACTGAAATCAGGCTAAATTTGTTTTGCAGCTTTAATTGCATGTCATTTCTTTCTTCAGTTCCTCATATGCTTGAGTTGTACAGTATTTTCAAATACATGCTGTGTTTAGTTTTGGTGTTAATTTCAGTGAAACGGTCTCCAGAATAAGTTTCTACGGAAACACACAAAATAATGTAGTCAAATGGCATCCAGGTTCGTCTCAGAAACATACATGGGGCAAAAAGACCAGAATACTTGGTTATTGGTCATCACCTTTGATCATCACTTACGAAAGAAAACTGCTTCCCATTTTCTTTAGTAAGGAGATTCAAAGTTCAAAACCAAATACAGTCTAGATTCTCCCAAATGCTTATAAATTATTAGTGGGCAATAAAATAGCATGATCTGAAGAGGTAAATCCACAAAGGAAGGTATTTGAAAAAATGTCCTTGTTACTTTGAATGGTGCACTGGCTTGTGAGGAAAGGGAAGGGAAAGGAAGGGGGAAAGGAGCTAATCTAGAGGTGGCTGCAGAGTATTAGTCTCAAAGGCAGACAGCTCTGCTGTAAGGGTACAGTATATCTCCTGAAGCAGACCTGAATAAGGATTTAACAGTCATTTATAATTGTTGAAAAATTATGCTGTTTATTATATTTAACAGGGTAAGAAGTTAGTTTGTTGCCCTTGTGGGACAGAAGATTTTAGCAGAAAAGCACTATGTAGACAGTTTCTTTCTATTCTACAAATACTGAATAGGCCTTCATGAGCCAGTTGTAACAGTGCTGAGCTCTTCTGAAGAAGTTGAAAATGCAGCTGTTGTAATACTATTTTTTATGGCTTTGTAAGCCAAATCTGAACACAGCTTTAAATAATTCTCTTCCCTTCTACCTTATTTGCAGGTTTCTTAATTATACCTGAAAATAACTGGATATAAAATATCTTCAGCTTTCATATATTTTTCACTGTAATTTCAATTTAATTTGGAGTTCTGTGATTATTTTATTTTATTTTATTTTATTTGTGACATCTGACATATTTTGACTAATAGGAACTTCTAAGCATATTGGTTACCAAACTGATCAACAGTGGAGTGTAATCCAAAATAATTAGCTACTTAGAATTGGTAGTATCCTTTTTTCCAAATAAATGGAATTAACCAGTTTTAATTCAAACAATCCACTAGATTGCTTCTTGCCTGCACTTTTGTTTCACTATTTGTACAATCTACAATGAAAACTTTAAACATTCTAAAGCATGCATGAAATTTGAGGATGTGTGCAAACTTTAGGTAAATACTTTTACATTTTTCATGGAAATAATAATTTCTAGTTCAGTGTTTTGGTTTTTTTTTTTTTTTTNTTTTTTTTTTTTTTTTTTTTTTGATTCGGTATAACTCACAGGAGATTTTGTAGAAGCCTTTTTAATACTACTAGTTTTGTCCTGTAACATTAGTTGTCATGCTGATGAAATAGGAAGAGTTTTGACCCAAAGGCAAGATGTGGCAAAAATACACCACCATTTCATTGTAGTGAAGAAGGCAACACCTATAGCTGCTATAGTGTTTTCACTTAAAGAAATGTCATGTACAGCTATTATTGATTGGGATAAATCCAAGTTGTGTTTAAAAACAAGTATAAAACTTCCCATGACATCACTTTTTGTGGAGTCAGGCATTCCCCCAAATATTTTTATTGCTGGCTTTTATACATAATATCAGTTATTATGATAATGTTGTGAGGTAATAGTTGTTACCATAATGTTGGAGGTAATAGTTGTTACCATATTTAGCACAGGTCAAGTAAAAGAAAAAAAAGGCAAAAAAAAAAGAAGCTATTTTCTTTTTGTTATTGTTGTTTGATCCTGTCCTTTTGATAAACTCACCAGGTTTGACTCTTGTATTTCACCTACAGGTGAGCTGTTTTCACCAGCTACTGTTGGAGGATGGTTTTATGGGCCTCTATGTTCAGTTGCTCCATAATTCTTTTGCAGTGAAAGGTGAAAGAACATATTTGGTTATACAAAAGTTAATTTGGAAGACACTGGAGAACTGTCAGTTTATCTTCACCCAGAGCTGATTAAGCAACTTAAGGCAAAGGATCTGCCTGGATTCTAACTATGCTGCAAGCTGTGTTAGCAATTTTCACCAAATGAATCACAAGATTTTGGTGAGGATTTCATATGTATAGAATAATATGCATTGGTAAGGTAGAGGAAGTTTGGGACAACAGCTATGTAGGAAATTGAACTAAATTGAAGTCACATCAGCATTATAAACCACTGAACAATTTGATTTCTCTTTCTAAACTTCCAAAAATCATATTTTAGCTAAGGATAAGAAAATGTGAAATTTGAATAGAGGAAAACTTGGATTTTTCTTTATATGCAACCTTTTGTTCATATGCAACCTTTTCTTCATATGTGTCCTCTAAGGAATTAATTACCTTACAGACAATCAAGAACTTGTATTGCTTGCTCAAAACCACTTTGCTCACAAGAAACAAATTGTCCCAAAATCAATGGCAAAATTACTAAGCATGAAAAAACAAAAGCTATGGTGAAGAATGCTGGTTAAGTAGAGATGAGTCCTGTCATTGAAACAGGACACACTACACCCCAGCCGAAAGAAGTATTGCATTTCCCAGGAAAATAATTTGTTGTTTTGAGCATAAAAATAAGATATGTCCTGATCACTGGGTGACGCTATTTTTGCATTTGATACTTTTATTCTGTGGAAATACTTCTAGCAAATTACACTCTTTTGGAAGTCAGCAGACAGTTTGAGTTGGAAAATTAACCCATAAAAATAAACAGTCTGGCCACTGTCTCTGCTTTTTCCTTTGCTATTCACAGAAATTGGGAGGCACTAAGTATTTTCACAGGAGTGAAAGAATACAACAGAAAGCTCTTCACCACTTATGATTAGCTCTTAAAGTATTGTCATGGAAATGAAAATCATTCCTTTCACCCAATCTTGTAGGCAATGAAACTGCATAATTCAGCATTTCTTTGTTATCATACTAATCTGATGTGAACCTATGAAATAGTTTAGTGCCTCATATTCATTACTTCTTGCCATAGAGTATGTGCTGCAAAGACCAATGAATGATACATACTTGTATTCATTAGATGTGACTTTTAAATCTGCTGAAAAACAATTCAGTCAAAGATGGTAGAAGCCTTTTAAAATCATGATTGGTTTGAGGGGATAAAGAAATTGTTGACACTGTGTCTGAAATTAAATCRGAGATTTTAAAAAGGGTGGGTAAAATCAGCATCTGTCTCCTACCGTGTCTTTACTAGGGAGGAAAAAAAAATATTTCTAATCTTTCCAAACAGTGTTCAACTTTTAGTCCATATATAAAAAATCTAGAAGGGCCCCTACAGCTTAAAGCACAGATCCATAGATTTTAAGGTCAAAAAGAACTGCTTATCATATGACCTACAAAATAACTTAAGCTATTAAATTTCACCTCTTATTCCTGCAATAGGGTAATTATTCTTTCCTGCTATGTAAGTGAATGTTATTGAGCCAAATGTGAATTGCTTTGTTTGTCCTTGGAAAGACCCTCTAGAAAAGGTGCTGTTATCCTGCTATAAACCAATTCAATTTATTAAATTCATCTGAGTTGCCTGCTTCCTCACAGTGAGATTGCTTCAGTCCTTTAGGTTTCTACTACAGAATATGAGCAAAAGGATTGCATATATCCCCAAGGAGTAAGAAAGCCCATGCAAAGCTGGAAGTTACCTGATTGCATCTATCCTATTTCCTTCAGACCAGCAGCTCGGTTTAGCAGAACCCTGAATCAGGCCTGCAATGTTAGGATTTATCTACATCCATGTTTTGCAACAGTTCAGCGATACTGGTCTAGGAAAAGTACATTTTCTATTACCAGATTGCTACTTCCAGAATTTTTAGAACTCTATAATCCCATCCATATATTACATATGTTTTCAGTCAAATATATGTATAATTAAGCATACATTGCCCAAACATTTTGTTGTTGTTGTTGTTTCTAAATAGTTTTAATGCCCTAAAACTTAAATATATAGAAGAGGGGACAGGAAGCCCTTGTTATTATTAATTTTATCCTTCTGTTTTTAAAAGATGACTATTCAGGCAATTTTCCATGAGCTTGGCATATTTCTTCCAGCAAAAACAAGAACCTCAAGTTGCTAGAACACAGTGTTTATCAAGGTTGCTGGATTTCCTTAAAAGTTGCTGAGCTGGCATGGTGGACTTGGTAATTAGGAAGGGTTTAACTTTCTTCCTACAGATTTTAAATTTAACATTCCTGGGATTACCTTTGAATGCAATAATTTAATTTCTAATGCCATCTTTTAATAAGTTGCTTGTGCATATGTGTAATTTCAAGCATATGAAAGGTGTTATTGAAGTCCATGAAAACCTTTGTGCACTTAAAAGTACATCTATGCCACACTGTGTTGTAGCACCAAAACTAAACTCTAGATACTTTGTCACAGGATAAGCAGGCAAAGGATGATACAGACTTTTGACAAGCAACTGATATGAAGGGACATTTTGCTTATTTGTATAGCATGTATGTAAAACCAAGCACATCCTCTGTTCAGTACACAGACACAGGGAAATTTCTATACCTGCTGGTTGGGGCGACCCTGCTAAGATTTCCTAGCAGAGCTTTCTCAAACAGGTCTCCAAAGCTGGACACTTGTGCCATTACCTAACTTGGTCCTGACCCTAAGCAGGCAAACCCCCAGGATGCACTCAGAGCACTGATCTTTGACTTTTTAAATAAATATAAACAATGCCCCCTAGCATGTTATTTTTCTTGATGATTACTCGATTGTATTGCAGGCAGATGGATGGGTAAATATGGTAGCTGCATCCTGTTAATCAAGGGCAAAATGAATGATACTAAGAAACCTGACTCATCCTGACTTATGAACCATCTGTCTCTATCCTGATTATCTATAGTCCTCTTCTTCATCCTGTAGCTGGACCAGCCAACATATTCACCCAGTCAGTCCAAGGAATAACTTCCTCAAGAGTTGGCTCATACTTATGCTCAACAGCTTAAACTTTCTGGTGCTGAGAGCACTGAATAATCTTTATTTGATATCTTTGTTTAGTCCATACCACCCGAGTACCGCAGAATGAATGAATGGTATCATATTGTGTTTTGYTTCATTTTTAGCTATCCATGTTATCTGCAATTAATGAAAAGATTTAAAGTCATAAAGATGTAACAGTGACAAATAACAAACCAGTGAACAACCTGATGCAAAAACAAAGGACTATTAGTTCTTCTGGTCATTTTTGAATATTGATAGTCAAACAATCATTTTGCCTCATCTGGTAAATAACCTTTTTCACCCTGAATGACTATCAAACTCCAGGTATGTCAATACCAAATCATTTTGGAATTATAACTGTTGGCTGAGGACAACTAAGTTCTCAGATTAGTGTAATTTCTCCACTTAGAGTTTATCATAGCTGAAGAAACAATAAACAAATGATCTTGTCACCAGCCTGTCAGTTTTACCCTTTTAGCTGGTGAAGGGCGAAACAAATCATGCTAGTAAATACCTTGATTATAGTGAAAGCTTGGGAAAATAAAATGATTTCTGAAATCAGAGGTATTTCTCTCAAGAAATAGTAATACCATTTTTATTTTATTTATGATGTGATTTATACTGTTCAGTATTGCTAAGTTATGGAAAAAATGATGAAACAGGTAATATTGAATAACATGAATAATGTAGATGGCTAATTTGACCACATCTTTTTATTTATGGATAATTTCCAGATACAAAACCCCCTCATATATTGCTTGTAGTCAGTTATGGAAAGTACTCTCTATTGCAGTATGAATAGTACCAGCTATTGTATTGTACAACATCAAAAAAAGAAAGGATGCTTTAATAATCTGCAATTAATAAAGATAAGCTTAGTTCTTCAAATGTACTGAAAGTGAGGATGACTCTTGCTGTTCACAAAAACTTCAATACACTGTTTTGTCTGTTTTATTTTTAATTTTCTCACTTTGCTTGTGTCTTTTTCTGGAACAGTGATTAAAATTACCAAAAATAGAATAAGATCTCTTATAGCATTTCTCACTAATAAAAACTGAGGCGTGTTGGGAAACCTTCTTTAATTTGAGGGTCCAGGCTGATTTCTAAACAAAGTTTTGAGTAAGTTAGGGATAAGTCCAAACCTGGGGTGTTTATCTATACAGAGCTTCTGTTACTGGATGCACATCCATCATACACCTCCAGCTATGAAACTCAGTGAGCTGAAGAACACACTGCTGTAAATTTGCTTGTTCAAATAGCCAAAATGGGCATTACTAATCTTCTAATCTGCCTTTCAAGGGCTTCTGATAAACTCACAAGACTGAAACACAGACAGTTGTCTGCAGGTTGGGCTATTCCTGCAAATCTTTGCTGAATCTTTTTGAAGCAAAACCCTTAAAAATACTGAAAAATTGAAAGAAAAATTTTTCCTCTCTTTGGGAGTAAGCCATGCAGCAAGCTAAGCATGCTTCTATTTTTGGAGTAGTGTGTGTGTTCTCTGGAAACACTTACAGGACTTTTTTTAGTCATAATTTAGCTAAATAAAATAAATACAGGTGAAGAAACATTAGAAAACTTTTGAAATATGAATGTTCTGAAAATTTTACCTTGTTACAGCAGCCAGGGAAAGCTATGTGGGCAGTGGAATTCGAGTAGGTGCATGCGTGTGCATAAAACAGAGAGTTATTTTTATTCTTTTTCCTGGACATATGTTTATTGTAAAGAGAAAAAGTTACAGTGTAACTCAGGTGATTTCTATTCATTAGTTCCTTAATATAAACTTCCTTTGTGACTTTAAGAAAGGAGTTTGATTTCTTTGTGCATCACTTCTCTCTCTGCAAATGAGCATAATAAAATTCCCTTTGCTCTAGTCATGGTCTACCTTATCTTTCCTTTCAAACTAGAAAACGTTTTGAATAGAGGTGCTTATCTAGTTTATGAAGAGACACTTAATTTTTGCTTTGAGCTTCTATTTTCTTCAATAAGAACAATAATAATAATAATAATAATTCAGGATCTATTATCTTGATCAGGAGTCAAAGAAGAAGCAGCCCTTTATTCAGTTTGACTGTGTCCAGAAGGATTTCTCCCTGAAATGATTTGTTTAATAAAGGTTCTGATTTTTTTTTTTTTTTTTTTTAAATAATTTCCCTCAGGGATTTTTTTTCCAATGAAAAGTAATCTGTCTAATTTTTTTTTTCCTCTATTTTCTCATGTTTTAGAAAAAGCCACAATAGCTTTGGTTTCCAGGGTCCCATATAAGTGCGGATAGAAGAGATTATTCAGCTTTTAGGATATCATTACTTAAGCAAACAATCATTCAGCCTGAAGTTTTCCAGAGTAATTATTGCTCATTACAATCCCCGTTAGAGAGCTCCTCCTTTTTAATTATTTGATTCGTTACACCATCCCCCAGGCCACTGTGCTTGGTGGGAAGGGGGCACCTTGCAGGGGGGGAAGGTGGGCCTTTAAGGGCCCAGCACAGCAGGTGGCCCCACTCTRTGAGGAAAATTAGAAGCAGGCACCCAGCTTTGGTCCTGGGAAAGGAGAGAGGGTGTGAGGTACGTGTCTCCAGGAGGGTAGGTGAGTGTTACAGCTGATAGAGGACACTGGAGAGGTGGGATAGTGCCGTCTTCAGCAGGCGAGGAAGCGGCCGAATGTGGCAGGCCCTGCCGCATGGCCTGCTGGGCCCCTCGCCTGTGGGGGTGGCTGGGGCTGGGCCGGGCCTGGCTTTGCACCTACTGGTGGCCTGGTTACACTCAGGGAGGGTCCCCTGCATGCCTGGAACCACCAGGGCAAAGAAAACCATGCCAACTTTTGATGATTTTCATAGTGTATTTACAAGGCTTGTTTGTATGCTTAATATTGACCTCTAACGCCTACTGATACAGGCACTCGCTTTAACTTCTGAATGTAATTTAATCTGGTGATAAATACAAGGACCAATTTTTTTCACTTCCATGTAGTGTGCAATGTTGTGCTGTGTTTCGCTTGGTATACTTCATTTTACTTACTTGTAAGATAGTTTTCTGGCCTGCTGACCCTTCATGCCCACTCCGATCTGAAGTAATTCCTGAATTTCCTAATTCCTGAGTAAGTCCTGGGGGTGGCTGTAGATTTACAAAGGTTGAAATATATTTAAACTGTGGTAGAGCATTTCTTTTCCTATCTAAGTCAGTAAAGTCCTCTGGGGGAAAAAAAAATTCTCAATTTGTATGGCACTGTATTTCTTCTCTATAAATGTTGTGGTTATCCACAGTTCTGGTGTGTCAGTGAGGCTATGGAATAACGACAATGCTGTTCTAGTCCTAAGGAAGTACTTCATTTTTATTTTTCTTTTTTTTTAATTATTATTTTTCATTCCTCCTTACCAGTTGTGTTAAAGTGGTCCATGCCTCAGCTTCCCTTTCAGATGCTCTCTCTGCTTCCACAGTGTGGATGTACTTCTGGGCTGTTGATGAGAAAGTTTGCAGGGGCTTCCTGCTGTTTAGATAATGGAGGAGACTTGTTAACACAGCTGTTTCTCAGAGAAATGCTGAGGATGATTTAAGGCCTATGAAATACTCTCTGACTAGTCATATAATGCAGGAGGATTGTGGCTTTTGACAGACCTGATACTATGCCACTGAGGTAATGGGGAATTTTGCTACTGATTGAGGAGAGGAAGACTTGCATTTCCACGTGAAACAGAGAAGTCATGGTACAACTATTCCCAAAATTTTGCATTTATCATCTTTAGCACATCTGTATCATTGCCTCATTGCCCGTTAAAAAAGAAGAAAAGAAGGAGGAAAAAAAAAAAGAAAATGAAAAAGTAGTTTTCACATTCCAGTTCTCATTTTAATTCTTAAATAACACTTTTCTTAGGAGCAGTACTATTTTTACTATTTTTGAAACACATATTTGAGTCTAATTCATAATATACAGAAATGCCACTGTAAGGGAGTCCGAGTATATAAATTAATATATAAATTACATTTATCAGTAAGAATAGCTAGTGTTATTCTTAACTTATTCAAATAGACTGCAATGTATACGTGTATTAGCATTGTTTATACATCATGCAAATTTTAACCAGATCCCAGTGTGTGCATTAACAGAGATCTACTGAAGGCGAGGGAGTTGGCTGTATTTACGTTATGTGGATATCTACTTACTTCTATGAATATCTGCCTTTATATGCTTACAATATAGCTCTTTTCAGTCAAAAAAAAAACCAAAACAAACCCCACCTTTTCCAGAATAACAAATTTCAAGACTATTAATATAAATGAGGCAGTCTGAGAAATAAGAGGTGGAAAACTTTTTTTTTTTTTTTTGTAGTGAATTAAATTAAGTTGTTATTGTGATACATCTTTTAGCCTGAGGCTCTTTCTTTTTCTCTCAAGCCAGACCAATAGTATAAACATTAAAGAAGGACCATACGTATAGTTAAAATTTAAGCCACATAGGGTCACACAAAAATGAAAAAAGTGCAGCTGTTTACACAGCCTTGCAACAGAAACTTTGTTCCAATGCAGTTAAAGACATTAATTAGGGAGTTAGGTATGGACAACTGTTTCTACTGGAGAGAAGCATATAATAATGTGCTCTTCTCTCTCTGGATCAAAAGATGCAAGAATTTAAAATTCAGTTGCCTGCTTATTAGTTTGGAAGCTGATGATAATTGAGATCTTAAGACTATTTTTAATTATTTGCTGTTGTAAGGTTTTAAGTATTCTGTATGGAATCCAGAAGGAAGAATGGCTTAATGTGCTTGTGTAATAACTGAAAGCAAAGAGAGGCTGTAAAAACACAAGCTGAACTGTTCAGAGGGACCTGTCAGAAGTAGTATTGTGCCTGAGCTGGAATCAAAGGCTATGGAACTGTTTGCAAGCATAATGCTTACATTTCTTACTATTTTGGGTAGGATCCTCCATGCCTTTCTGTGAAAAAGGCTTGAAGACCCTCCCTGGATGATTCACAGGGGGATGATGCAGTTTTCCTAAAGGAAGACAGAACATGAGTTAGCAAGCAGTGGAATTAATGAGAAGGAATTAAAGAAACTCTATCTTCACAGAGAACAGGATACTCTTCTTCTTTCTCCTTAAAATAAAGGTTGTTGCCAAGATGGAGAGAAAAGACCTTGACAAAGCAGGAAGACATGCTTTCAGAAAATAACGTCTTATTATTACTTTATTTTGTGATATCAGTGAGCTGATTAGTTATCCTTTGGCATGCAATATCCTGAAAGGAACAGGACAGGTGATCTGTTCTATGGACAGTTCTAACTTTACTTTCAATTTGGGAGTTAGGCATGTCTCCCCCCAACCCTTGCTTCTGTGTTGAGTGCTGCCAAATTCATATGAGGTTTCCTGTCTTCAGAGCAATGAAATGAAGATGGCTGGGTTTGTGCATTAATACAGGGAGATTTATTTATTGCCTATTCAATGCTTAGTTTCTACAGAAAGAGTAAAAAACAAAAACGAAAGTGGGGAAATAGGCAACCAAAGTTCAAATCATAATTTCCACTACCTCTCTCTATTGCAGACAGTGTCTGGGATGACCTGACAAGACATGAACATTAATAGAAAGAGTTAATAGGACAGTGCATTCATGTAGTTCCTTAGATTGACTCTTCAGGTCAAAAAGTAGAAATAGAATGAAGGCAAGGATAGGCCATTCTTTTGTCTTGGCCATATTACCGAAGATGGAATTTATATTTATTTTAATGAAGATATGTGTGACCAGTAACTTGACAGTAGAGAGAAAGAAACATCTTCAGATGGGATGGTTCACTGCAGTCGTGATGATGTTCTATGAAAAATGATGAATATAACATCCTTGATTTCAGTAGAAGCAAAATCAAGCTTTTAAAAGGAGGGAAAGGGGTGTGGGGGGGAAGACACAGGTGAACAGAGCTTTCTTTTAGTCAGGAATTTACATGCACAAACTCACAAAGAGAACAATGAAAATATAAAGCAAGAAACATTCCCAGTGTAATAGTATTTTTATTAAAAGAGCAAAATGAAAAGCTAAGAGTAATGCCAGTTATCAGAGGAAGGGATTAGATTCAGTGTCAAGAATATTTGAAATGTCACCTACTTCAGTTGAACAAGAAAAAAAAAAACCAAATCTTCCATCTGCTCATTGTTTTATGCACTGCTTCTTTCAAACATCAAGATTATTGCTTTCTTTCCCCAATATTTATGGAAAATATATACAGTCCTAGCTGCAAAGCTGTAAAAATCTGAAAACATAATATAAAACATTCCTGAGTCTACTGTATCAGCAAGATGCAATATACGTGCACGCATGCAACTGCTAATCTTTTTAAGGTAGATGACATCTTTGGCACTACAGGCATGAGTAAGTGTTGTTCAAAACAAGTAAGGGCTTCTCAAGTGTATCCAGAATGGCTACATCATATGCATTCAGTGAAGTTCAAGGAAGATGACTTTGTCAAAGTGTTTAATGCTGGAGAACAACATATTTCATTCGTGTGAGGGGGAGTAAGACGTCATTCTGTTAACATGTAAAAATGAGAAWACTAATAATTTATGTTGATTAGTTTACACTGGAAAAACAGAACCATGGCATCCGAGCTGTTGTAACAGTACTCAGAAGACAGATATGAAGGAAATGCAGTAGCTGAAACTTGAATGCGGAGTTGTGGTCCAGGGTTCTGGGACTTTCTTTTTGCCACTGTTACTTTCTTCTTAAAAATTTGTAGTGGTAATCTAAAAAATAAAAAGATTTTACTGGAAAAGTATCCTATCAGTAATTCATGGCATGTAGTAAAAAGTCAATTTAAAATAATATTGTTTGAAAAGAAGTTGGAACCGCGATAAGAAAAGCATGAAATATATGGAAACCAGTAAGTATGTGATCATCATACTTATTTTCCCCAAAAATATGGAGTATAAATCAAGCAAGGTGCAATAAGAATTTACCCCAATTAAGAGGTTTATTTTAAATCTTCCCTGAACTTAATTTGGTAGTTCTTGATAAGCCAAGTGACCCCTCCTAAATCAGATGATGTCTGGTTAGATGGCATCTGGAAAACCCAGAGCTAGTCCAGGTATGCCAGCCCAGTGTGGACCTTAGCCAAGCCTGTCTGATCTCCCTATGAGTTCTGTCCATAGCCTTAGCCCAATGGCATCTTCTAACGAGGATGTAAAATAGTGTTCTGTAACTAGCTCAGCCAGGTCCAGTCTTCAGATCCCCATACAGCTATCTCATCAGCTTATTCTGAAAAGAATCCTAACACTGGCAAAGTCCTGGCTATGTCACTGAAACTAGCCCAGTGTTGTCTTCCACAGAAGGAAAATCTTCTGAGCAGAAGCATTATCTATAACTTGGTCATTTCTTACTGTTCCTTCCTGAGTCAAATTTGAATCATATTTCCACTCCAGCTTCACATTTCTTCTTACATAATGTTTCCTCCCAGTCCTACCTTTATTCCTTACCAAGTGGCTACTGTCAATATAAAACCTTAGTAGAGGCCACTTTGCAGGACCTAGCCTCAGCATTAATGACCAGCTATCCTGAACTCTGATTGCAACCCTAAATCTACCCAAATAATTTCTGCTGGTTCTAGACAAAACTTAACAAAGTATAAACTGTGAACCAAGCCAGTGGTATTACAAAATCCTGGCCTAGGTTTAGAATTATGCTTCCATTAGAAAAGGGGCAGGGTTATGGCTAGAATTGGGCTTCATAAACCACTGGTCTTAGGAGTATTAAAAAAAAAAAAAAAAAAGAAGTAATGTTTGTTCTTGTTTACTTACCTTGCCATTTCCTCAACTGCTAATGCTATATTTCTATTGCTGTTCTTTTTTTCTTACAATTTACTGTATTTTATTTGCATATTTATTTTCCCTACTGAATAACTGTTATTTCATGCTGTAGGAAGCTCCAAGTCCATAAAGGCCACATTCTATGCCAATTTTGAGAGGAAAGAGTGAAAAATAATTAATAATTCCTTCTGGTAATTTTATCATTAGTTTAGTTATGGTGTATACATTTCATCCTCATTTTTATACAGGTTTATTCAGTCTTCACCTTTATCTTATTCAGGTATCAGAACACTCTGCCAACAGTTACCCTTTGAGAATTTCCTTAGTGCAAGACTTCTTTGCATCATATGTCATGCAGAATCCTGAATTAATGCTGCTGGCATACTTCAAAACTAACTAGAAACATTTTTGTTATAAGAAAAGCTGGCCTGTAGTGCTGATATGCATTCCCTTTCCTGACACATTGTGTCAAAAAATCAAGATTAAAAAAACAAACAAAACAAAACAAAAAAAAACACCAAGCAAAAAAACCCAAGCCCCAACAACAAAAAAACCAACCCTCCCCCCAAACTTTTTGCTTCCTATTTATATGAAAATACTTCCACACCACACTGACAATTTTATTTTCCTTGAGTCAGGCAGTCCAAAGGCCCAGACACATCACATGTGATGTGAACTTCAATTACTAATCTGATGAGAAAAGTAAATAGAGTGAATAAGACATAGCTAGTGGATAGTCAGAAGAGATAAGTAGTTATTTGACATTGTTTATATATGTTTTATTGGGTCATTTGGCAAGTGCTTACATAATTTCGATATTTGGATGTTTATTTAGAGTAATATATGTGCAATTAGTTAAGAAAAAGAGGAATTAAAGTGAAGCACTGCTTTAATGTTGTTGTCCACTGTGTATTTCAACAAATGGCAGGAGATATTTCAAAGGTCTGGGTGAATGTATCAGACTTCTTGGATTCTAATGAAAACTCTTATCCAAACTGTAAAATAGTAAAATATTACAGAATTGTTTGAGAAATATACTGAGTGTGCGTTCATCCTCAAGTGACTGGTGCTGGCTGGCGGGGGCGGGAGCGGGAAAGGCAAAAGTATGCCATGAGACCAAAAACCTGGGAAGAAATAAAGATTTTACACGCACAAACACTCTCTTTTTTTCAACACAAAGAAAGGCTCTGGATTTGCACACATATTTAGAGTAGTTTAATAAACTCAATGGGAGCCAGAGTTCATGAACAGTAAATCCTACTCTCAATGGCCGTTTGATTCCTCTATGTTCATTGGTTTTCTACAGAATTTATTTTGCTCATTAAAATGTTTGAGTACCACCTTATTCTCCTACCAATACTCAGCTTAACAAACAAGGGTATTCATATATAAATGATAATGTTAGTCACGGTTTAGATACTGAAGGAATATAAAAAATATCATATGTTTTATACGCTCAATAATATGTGGGTAATAAATACTGATAGGCTATCTAACTAAATTTTAAATTTTTACATGTCAAACTGAAACATGAATAAAAAGTACATAAACACTTTTACTAAGCAGCTTTGAGTAAACAGTAAACTGGTTTTAAAAAGTAATTTGATTAACTATGTTAACAACAAAATTCTACACTAAAGTTTTCCCTTTATCTTATGTCTGTAAAAGGTAGTACGTAACTATTGAAAATGACGTAAAGAAAAGGTTAAGGCAGCAAAAATTGATACCCTGTGAGTTTGATCCCTTTCACAGTGTGTTTTTGTTTGTGCGCTCTTGGTTGCTCTTACTGTTAGGAATTTGTTAATCCTTGGTGATCTGGTATTTGTTCCAGTACTTACTGGAACATAACAATGATCATCTCTCTGTTCTGTTCAGTGCATTACCATTTTTTTTGAAATTTCATCCAACTTTTTAATAGAGAGAGAGTTGAATAGTAACTCTCCATAGTATATATTTACTATCCTCCTCCTTCATGATCTTGGACAGTCTGCCTAAATCCAGGAAACAATTTTCTGTATGACTAAAGCATTTCTTAACTGCCTGCTGAGAAGTTTTTCTGTGCAGTATCTGGTGCTATTGAAGAAAAGGTATGAATCGAAACTGACTGCTTTTCTAAAAATGCACTTCAGTTCTTGTAGGGCTGTGTGCTGGAGGGTAAAAGTTTGGATCACAGAGGATCTGTGAAGCGTTATGTCCCAGTCCCTAGGCAGTTCCCCGTTGAATATGTCCCAGAATTAGGGTCAAAGGTGCCTCAGACAACTTGCCTGATGAGTTGACTCTAGGCACAGGGAACATGACTTAGATTCTGAAAAAGGCTGTCAAGTGCAAAATGTTCTTACAGGAAACATTTGGGCTCAGAGAATAGTCCTTTGTTTCACTTGGAAGTTTCCAAGGGGTCCTAAAAGATACTGACTTATTAAATTAACTTGGTAAAATGTTATGGGGCCAAGAACAGAAGAGCAATGTTTCGGATGTTTTGTTTTCTCCACTGTGTAATTAAATGCATAGATAATGGTTTTAAGTAGCTGTAATGAAGATCAGTGGGGCAGACTCTCTATGGCATTTTTTGTGTAATGGACAGATGTGCAGAAGACTCAGCTCCTCACTCTGTGAAAACTATTTAAAAGTGAAAGCCCTGATGGAAATGTCACAAGAAAAGACTTCCTTGCTGCATTTTTCCTCTTCAGGTCAAAAYTTAGGAGTGTGTACTGTGGAGTGGGTATTAGAGAAGGACTCAAACAGTCTGCACAGAGTGGTCGTGTTATTCTGATGATAAGAGAACATGTGTGTTACAGGTGCACCTTGCTGTGGCTGGATCAAGTGTGCTCAGCACTACATAATACATAGTGAACTGTAGCACCAATGTGCAACTCTGTTACCAAGAGCACTAGTACAGCTTAGGATGCTTTCTGGAGGAACAACAACAAAGTTTCTTAACTTTATACAGATGACCTATATACTTTCAGTTTGCTGTGGTTAAATCTGTGGTAACCTGTAACATCTGAAAGCAGACATGCTTTACAATTGCTTTAGAAAATAGTGAAATGCCTTTCTGGGTCCATTAATACTTGCCCCTTTGTCTCCTTTGCAACTAGCTATTCTTACTTGCGTTATTTTGTGTTCCTTCCCTTCACCTGTACTTAAGGAAGTAAAAGACTCTGCTTTTCATTGATTTTTAAATTGGATTATTTGTTTCATTAAAAGGTTGGTATACCAGGTACAAAGTATTTAGGAATTCATTAATGATGACTCTGCAAGCCATGCATATCTTGTGTTTGTTTTATTTGAGGTCTCATCATGGGACTAAGTCTAATGCTAACAAATTAATACTTGTTAGTATTCTCACCACTGCCTGTGTATATGATATCCCATTGCACTCAGCAGAGAGCTCTGATTTTGTAAATTCTTTAATGCTGTGCTAGCTTTGATGAAGAAGTGTAAATCAAACTGACAGTTATACTCAGCAAAAGTTTATCACCATTTGTAAACCAAGTATTTTATTAGTGTCAAAATCTTTTATCTTTTTTTTTTTTTTTTTTTTTTTTTTTTTTTTTTTTTGACTCTACTGGTCATTTCTCTTCAAAGGTGTACATTCCTACCCAGAAGTTAATGGCACTGAAAATCTCCTGTGGTGGCTCTGGGTGTAATAATTTGAAAAATACCTGGGGCACACATTACAGTAAAAGCAAGCAGAAAGAAGCCAGTGTGAAGAGATGGAAAAATAAAGTTGAAAAATCTCTGAGATGACATGTTTTCTCATCATTGCTACCAGTACTGTGCTGTCTGTCAACTGGAGAAATCTCAAAGCCCTGGCAGTAGCACTAATTTAATCCAGTGGTAATTTATGTGCCACTCAAGAAGGGGTCTTTTTTTAACATGAAGAAATTACTCTGATTATATAATTGAATGGCAGAATTCATTACTGGGAAATGCCACCTGTGGAGAAAGATTTTCTCTAAATCCATTTCTACTATGGAGTAGCAGATTAGTGCAGCATAAGTCACTCAAGAAACCATCATGGAAATTATAGATGGAATAGACCCAATAAGCTATGTAATCCATCCCCATCAGAGTATGATTGTTCCTTATAATGTATTTTGTATTGCCAATGCAATTTGAAATGGCTCAGATGATGAGTATTTAGCCACTTTTATAGGAAATAAATGAAATGACACTATACTGATCACAGGTGCTGACTGTGGCTGCTAGAAAAGTATTATTAACACTAGCATTAGCTGGTATTTCTTCAGTGTAGTGAAGTGCAAGGTAAGTTTAAAATATTATGTATAGCACATTCTGAACCAAAAGGACAAAGAAATATTCATTTCTGAATCTTTTCAGACCAAGTCCACAATTTGAAGCATCTGATCTAGAGACAGAGAAGCATCTGTTTCTACCTAAAGTGATAATGCATTCTGACTAGAGAAACCAGATACTTGTATTCTGCATATCCCTGAGTCACCCAAAATTCTGGCTAATAGTCATGCCCAGGTGAAATTAGTCAGAGATTGTTTACACAACAATCTGGTGGTTAGAGCACTCACCTAGAAAATGTAGGGCAATACATTTTGCTCAGTTTAAGAGTTATTCTTCATATCCCCAGAACAAAGAAATATAAGGCAACTACCAAAACATACAGTGTCTTAAGTAAGGGCATTTTCCATATCATTTTGTTGAAATAGAATCCCTCCCACTAGAAATGTAGGAGTTGCGGGACAGGGAAGAGAGGTGGCAAATAGGAATCTGTTTCTGTCCTGCTGGCTTGTATACTCGCTAGTGAGGGACAAGAACCGGTCATCTAGATCCTTGTCTCTAGGATGTTTGCATCTTTCACAGCTTTTAGTACACAAGGACAGATATGGTTAAATGCCCAAGGAAATGTCATGGTAAATAAAGAGACATTCTATGGCTTTAGATGCCTATGCAGTTAGAAATATGGACTAGTAGATAGGTTGGATAGTTATTTGTAACTAAGATGGGTAGCAGCTGTCTAAACCATAAATTAGATTCAATTTGGTTGAATAGGATTTCACCTAAAATTTGCAGAGAGCGTGTCTACTTAAAAACAAAAGAAATATATTTACTCCTTTGTTGCCTGGTGTACTCATCTGAAAAAAAAAAAGTTCCTTCTGTAAAATTCAATGTATTGATATTTTCAAGCAGTTCAGAGATCCTGAAAAATGTTAAAATATTAATACACGTACAGTCTTCAGTCTCCCTCTCTTAGTTTTTAAGATGTATCAGCAGTTCAAGATTCCAGTAATTATGCCCAAATAAAAAGTAGTAGTACTACTGTGGTACCAACAAAGAGGASAAGAAAAGAATAGCAGTTTAGTGTGCCAAGCATTGCAGACATGGATTTGTGGGTTTTTTGGTTTTGTGTTTGTTTTTTAGTGTTTTGTTTTGCTTTTTTTTTTGGTTGGTTGGTTTTTTTCTTTTTGGTGTGTTTTTTTTTTT
>JAYKAV010003085.1:148740-214682 GCA_035582835.1 Phoebastria nigripes | reverse complement strand
TTTTTTTTTTTTAAAAAGGAGATTAATTCTGGAGAATATATTGCCTTTTCCAAGAGTACACGATGGCAAGACAGAGTAGGAGTTTTGGCTGTAAAAATTAAAAATACAATGACTGGAAAGAAATTCCTCTGTCCCTAGGCTAGAGTTTGTAGTCAGTGTGTATGCTATGGATCTTGCAATTGCTGTAGTTTCTACATTTTTTTTCTCTATATAACATATGTCTTCATAAAAAAGTAAAGATATACAAATGTGGGTTTCTAAATGTGTAATTTGTAAGCATTTGTCGTTATCTGGTAGCTTGCTTGGGAACATTCAAACAAACTCTTTCTACACCATCATCATTTAAAGAAAAAAACAAACACAGAAGTAACAAAAAAATATTCCATAAACTATATTTCTAGCTCATACGTCTAAAAAATACTTCTCCAAATGGAAATATTTTCCATTACGTCTTTTAAATCTACAAACTGAAATGTCATCTTGCAGAACCATGAGCTACCCTTTTTCCACATCAATAAAAATAAAATAAACCTATCTCACTGCAAAGCAAGAGTTTGTTCTGAAATGAAATGGTATAAATAGCTCCTGTTACTTCTTACAAGGACTGCCATAAAAAACACCTGCTTGGACCAGACTGATGGACAGTCTAATGTAGCATCCTGCCTCTAATTGAGCATGTCTGTGTTAAGATTTTAGTTCTGATCAGGAGTGCATTTTTAAATCAACCTACTGACTGTGCTTTGGTTCACACCATACCATGATCTCAAAGAACTCTCACAGGCTTCCTTAAAGTGAAACTAAACTGGAAGATGGATTTGGGGAGGGCACCTAGTGCATGCCAACCACTAATGGGCATTCATTCCTTTGGGACCAGACTAAAGCTAGTACACAGTAAAACCTTGGGAATATGTATCATGCAGACATTGGGTCCTCAGCACTAGCTATTTTACTCTAGCATGTATTGTGACCCACAAGGAGCAAACTGAAAGTTAGATGTAGCCAATGATTGATAGATATCCTGTTCTAAAAATTAGCTGTCAAGAAACAAGGCATATATAGAAGAACTCTCTCCTAGGTGTGCTTTGAATTCATAGGCTTCTCCCACCAAATTTCTGAGTGCACTATGGCTGATTAGGTTCATGATAGTGTTTGTGATGCTTTCTAAGTCTATGATGAGATTATGATTAGCATGATCCTCTCTCTTAAGAGGGAAAACAGCTATATCCACTTATTTTTCCCTTCCTCCCCACTAAAATGCATTTGCAAAAAAGCTGTATCTTAGAGTGTAATTGCTGTATTCCTGAAACAGTATAAACTGTTAGTGTAGCAATCATTTGATCTTTTCATCCTGAGGAATTTAAATATAAAAGTGGTGTTGGGAGCTTAGGGAGAAGCACCCCATTCTAGAGGCAGTCATTCTTTCACCCTTTATAATGCTTACTTTGGTTTGTGAAGTCTTTCCTCCCTGCCTCATCCGTGTTACCTTAACACTTCTAGTTTTCAATTATGCTGCATAGCTTCATATAACTTCAAAGTGCTGAAAATATTACTGCAAGATACACTACTCATAGGCAAGTACTACACCCATTGCTTTGAGAGAGCATCTGAGATGCAGAAAGCTTTGCAGCTTGGTCAAATACACTGAGAAAGGTAATGGCTCTGGGTTGACAGGCAGACTATGGTATGTGTAGAAAAATCACAAACCTGCCATTCCTATTTTTTCTAATCCACCAAGTAATTGCAGCCCCTCTGAAGGACTGAAGCGGCTTTGAGCAAACACATGATCACCCTCGTGATTGAGGGAGGACCACTGCTCATGCTGTCAGATCAGTCTTTACCTAGCGGTCAACGGCTCAATGTCCAGATGGTGATGAGTGGCGTCCCGCAGGGGTCTATATTGGGACTGGTACTGTTTAATATCTTCATCAATGACACAGACAGTGGGATTGAGTGCACCCTCAGCAAGTTTGCAGGTGACACCAAGCTGAGTGGTGCGGTCGACATGCCTGAGGGACAGGATGCCATCCAGAGGGACCTGGACAAGCTCAAGAAGTGGGCCTGTGTGAACCTCATGAGGTTCAACAAGGCCAAGTGCAGGGTCCTGCACCTGGGTTGGGGCAACCCCCAGTATCAATACAGGCTGGGGGATGAAGGGATTGAGAGCAGCCCTGCCGAGAAGGCCTTGGGGCTACTGGTGGATGAAAAGCTGGACATGAGCCAGCAATGTGCGCTCGCAGCCCAGAAGGCCAACCGTCTCCTGGGCTGCATCAAAAGAAGCGTGGCCAGCAGGTCGAGGGAGGTGATTCTGCCCCTCTGCTCTGGTGAGACCCCACCTGGAGTACTGCGTCCAGCTCTGGAGCCTGCAGCACAAGGAAGACATGGACCTGCTGGAATGGGTCCAGAGGAGGGCCACAAAAATGATCAGGGGGATGGAACACCTCTCCTATGAAGAAAGGCTGAGAGAGTTGGGGTTGTTCAGCCTGGAGGAGAGAAGGCTTCGGGGAGACCTTATTGCAGCCTATCAGTACTTAAAGGGGGCTTATAAGAAAGATGGGGACAAACGTTTTTCAGCAGGGCCTGTTGTGACAGGACAAGGGGTAATGGCTTTAAACTAAAAGAGGGTAGGTTTAGACTAGATATAAGGAAGAAATTTTTTATGCTGAGGGTGGTGAAAGACTGGCACGGGTTTCCCAGAGAGGTGGTAGATGCCCCATCCCTGGAAACATTCAAGGTCAGGTTGGAGGGGGCTCTGAGCAACTTGATCTAGTTGAAGATGTCCCTGCCCATGGCAGTGGGGTTGGACTAGATGACCTTTAAAGGTCCCTTCCAACCCAAACTATTCTATGATTCTATGACCTAGTCAATATAACTAGTTGGCAAGAAAAAGTGCTAAACAATGGCTCTGAGCTTAAGGTGATTTCCATGGTAGCCAACAGATCATGGAAAACATGCTGCCTGCATTCAGAAATATGGAATATGGAGTGCAGGGTAAGACTTGACTGTCTTCTCAAGAATTGAAGAGATGGTAAAAGTAGGATAGTCTGAACCAATATTGCCTCTCTGTTTAGATTTACGCTGTTATTCTTACTGCTGGACTGACCAAAATAATCTTTATTAGTGTGTAGTACCTCTGCTAAAAATAATATTTGGTAGGGAAGAACATTATTTGAGTGGCATTTTGTGAATATTTTCAGTTAGGAAAAAAAGGAAAAAAATTGAGATGTAGAAATATTGTTTTGACAGTTTTTAAATGAAGCATTTCAACTTTCTTTACACAGCTGTACTTTTCAGTTCAAGCGTGACCCAAATTAAAAAGGAGGCTAAAAAAAGCATTAACTAATGTGGCATTAAACAAAACCATTTTCAGTTGAGCAAAATGCTTCATTCCACCTGAAACAATTTTTTTTTTTTTTTCTTCATTTGGAATAACAAAACTTCTGTGATAGATCTGAAATCCTTGTTTGTTAGCTTTTTTTCACTTTGCATAAACCCCCGATTGTTTCAGTTAAGCACAAAATGAGTTGGTTGTTTGGTCCCCAGTATTCTTTAACCAGACTGTAAAACCCATTAAGAGGCCAACTGTATAAGTAATTATTTGATAACGTTTAACATGTTTCATAAAAATAGTTATCTCAGGTCATGCCGCTTGTCTTACTCAGAATTGAGGAAAAATGTCATATATTGTACTTCTGTAGTGCTTTTCCCTAAGTCCCATAACTCTAAGGTACTAATCATTCAGACCCTGCTGTTAGATAAATACCATTTGCACATTTTACAGATTGCAAAACTGAGGCAGAAGGAAGCAGAGACTATAGTCCTGGAGAGATCAATTTATATCTWATCTTTGCATAGTGTGAATATTCCCCTTAATTTTTGCAGTTTCCCATTACACATGAAAGAAAAGTATATGTGTCTAAAGTTACAAACTAGCATGAAGCAAACATAGTAATAGAGGTCAGGTCTCATCAGTCTTGTTGCTTTTAAATACTAGATCAAACTGGAAAATAAACTATTTTAAACTATGTCACAGTGGACACCTTAATGGTATGAATCATGAATAGAAAGTCAGGGTCACTCTTTATGGTTATCTGTTGAGAACCTTAAGAAAAAACTCTTGGCAGACAGTTGTATTTTGAATAAATTTGTTTATATTATGAGGTATACAGCCACAAAACTTGAGAAAAACTCAGTCATGGAAGCAAATAGTAATGAGATCCAGTACAAAAAAAAGCCTGCAACTTCAAAGGCAATTAGCTTGTCTATCTTTTTCACCTAGAGGTGCAAGAACAATGCAGCTGTCACTCTTAGATTGGCTTATAGTGATACTGGTTTTGAAAACTCACTTTACTTTTCTTCAATATTCATAAAATTTTCAAAGTGAAGGAGAGGGAATACAGATAATTCAGCTGAATAATTCTGCTGAACTATTTCATAATTTTGTTCTTTTGTTTCCTTTTAAAATTGAGGGCTTTATAGTGGAAAACACAGCTTTGCTTTACTCATAAATTTTTATTTATTTGTTTTTGGAAGCCAATGGAAACTGAAGTCCAATACTGTCTTCAGCCTCCTGGTGATTTATTTACTACTAGAAAAATACTATTCTTTATTTTTATTGTGTCTGTGGTAAAAGTTCATATAGCTACTCATGACTGCTTATGATGATTTCATTCAGATCACTTGAGCTATCAAGAGTCATTGGTGTAATCTATACTGTCAGCCTAGTGGAAAAATCTATGTATTTAATTATGACCAGGTGCTTCAACTCTCTAAAATAGCACAAAATAATGGGCCAAAAATCAATTTCTTTGCCAAATGAAAAACCCCACCCTGACATTACCTGAAAACCTTTTCATCATCTGTGAAGAAAGCCACTGGGCTGACTCAGAAGCATCGTTAATTAGTCTAGAAGAGTCTTTAAATTTGAGAAGTACTGGACCCCCACCCAACTCAGATGGGTTGTTAAAATTAAGGGCATTGGTACTCCCCCAAATAAACCAGACTCTTGGAGCGCTCCTGGTTCCCAGATTGTGTTGCTTTATACAGCAGTGGGCAGCAGGGGTACCTGGATTAGGCGCTCTCAGCAGCAGTATGGCCACTAATGAGATGCTGGACCTCTGGCAGTAAGCCCTTAAAAGGTATGCTTGCAGCTTTAGGTGGCTTCACAGTATAAAAATGGTGCCTTTAAAAGAATGGTATTCACACAGAATACACACACAGACACACTCAAATATATGGGGGGTGTGTGTGTGTATATATATTAAAAAAAAAAAAAAAAATTGGTGCAAAGTGGGCTCCTCTGGCAAATTTTTCTAGTGTTGCATTAGTCTGGTAAGACTGTCCTCCCATAGTAAATAGCACTATGTAAAATCATCATTTTTAAAAAGTGTAAGCCCACTTTAATGCTTCAGACACTTCCTAGACTTGAAAAACCTTGGTCTTGTTGTTGAGATGTGACACCAGCTCCTGATACTGGAATCTAGCCATCGCTCTCTGTTCCCTACATTATTTGAAGGGGACAGGGGACGGTGGGAATAAAAGACTGAGATAGAGAGAAACTGGAAAGAAGTTTATCATAAATTGAAAAGACTGGAAAACTTCTGAGGGAATTTGTTCCCTTGTATTTCTGAATTTAAACAAATAGAATTAGCAGTTTTAATGACACTCCAACTTATTATCATTGGATCTTGTTTTGTTTTGCTTAGGGTTTCTTATTACTCATGTTCTGTAAAAATAAATGAAGAAATAATTGAGTATCTGAGGATTCCTTGTAGAATCTTGACTTCCGGTTGTTTAAAAATATGTTGCTGAAATATCACCTAGATGCTGAAGTTTTAACTGTAGAAATGACTCATCAAAATTGCCTGTGTTTCACCTTCAAGCATAACAATGGAGTAGTTAGAGGACTGTTGAGAGCAGTGAAACAGAATCCAGACCTGGAAGGGACAGTTACCTTGTAGAGATGATCGGAACACAGAGGGTAGCCCTTTAGTGGTTTTGAAGGAGCTACTTGCATGCTGAGATTAGAGTAAAAGATAAAGCAGAACAAGAGTGTTCACAGGCTCTAGTGGAAAGCTTGCCCATTTGATCTAGTTCCAAACCACTATCTACCACTCACCCTGAATACTGCCTCTCCCAGCAACTGTCAACAAAAGCAGCATTTCCAGATATGACATCACTTTCTCAATTCAGAAGTCCTATTTTTAGTTACCTAATTTGATGTTAATGGAGATAACAGGAGTTGTCTCTGCCTAACAGATGTCATTGCAAAAAAAACCAAACCAACCAACCAAACAAAAAAAAMCCCCAAAACAAACCAAGCAAAAACAAAAGGGAGAGATCGGTTAAACATATAAAAGGTTGTTCCACCCCATCCCCATCCTGCATGTGTTTATTCTTTCCCCATTGTTTCTTAAGTATCAGTTTTCTAGCTCCTTAGAAAAGGTTTCCTCTTGAGAAGTAGATGAAAAAATACCCTTTAAGAAAAAAAAAAAAAAAAAGTTTATATTTTATAAAATCTACGTAAAAAAATATGTCTGTTAAAGTGAAAATAATTAATAAAAGGTGACTCAGATGGCTATTCTTGTACTTGACTTGTACTGCCGTACATCAGGATAATTTATATAACTAGAATGATTTTTGAATTATTTTAATTCTGGACCAGGTTCTTTGTTTCAGTGCTGCCTCCTGTATAAGCTTCCCCACTTCTAATGCAATCAACTGTTACTCTCTTATTTGTCAAGGTCTGCTTGGAGACTGTTGTAGTTCTTAAATGTTTTCATTTCTTGGTATTAATCTGTTGTAAATTATAAGGTTGCTTTTGGACTCTCTGGGAGCGTTCCCCAGATCAAAATGAAAGGATACCTGGCTGTCACTTACCTAGGTCTGCTGGGGGCTGAATGGTTTGTCCCGTAGCAGAGGCCAGAGGTGGGTGGATGCTGGAAAGAGACCAGCAGCCAGTGGTATTCCGAGAGTGCTCTTTGGTCAAGATCATGCTGACTGGCAGATTTGGGATCATCCAGGAGCGGTTCCCTTCATTTTCCCCTAGTACCTGCTTCCCCCTTCTCCCAGTCATATTGACAAGTGCCTTTTCATCCACCGCTTCAAAACACATCATGGTTCAGTTGCTTAAGATATGTAAGCCTATCTCACTTCATCACTTCCTCAACATTGCAAGGTCCTCAGTTACCCAGTCTCTCCTGCTCTCTGATTTTGCCCTGAAACTATTTCAAATGCTGAGGAAAAAAATACTTTAGTCTAACTTTGGCCTATATATATTGTAAAACTTACCTAACAAATACAGTTTGTCAGTTAGGTGATCTAATATTACCTCCTAGCTATAAACTGTATGAAACCTCACTCCGTTGCTCTAATGCACAGGAAGAAACACAATCTGTCCTGGAAAGACCAGGCATTTCCTTAATTAATGTATTTGTTAATTAGAGCATTTTCCCTTGATTAGAGAGGGAAGGCTAGACTTTTTTTTTTTTTTTTTTACCAGAGTAACAGCAATTAGAGATCCTGCTATCCCCTGGATCTTGCTTTCCAGTTAGTTACACAGTTTTATTCTTTCGAAGTCTTATCTCAGAACACAAACAAGACATAACTGGAGGCAGAGAGACAGAGAGCCTTCAATCAATGGAGATGTACAGTGGCAACAAAATAAAATAACACCTTCCAAATTACTTTAAAAATACACAGGAAATATTCTCCGAGACCTTTGCTTTTCTCCTGATTGATATGATGCAGTAAGACAGGAGCAGCAGATCCTGTTAAATATATATTTTCAAATACTTTTAATGGAAACATTTCATTCAATCCACATAATGTTAAGTATGAGCTTTCATGAAAAAGTAATGGGAACTAAAGCTATAGATCAGGGAACAAGCTCTGATGAACAAGTCTCTGTAGGCTTTCATGAGCAATACAAGCCTAAAGTTCATGTATGTATTAGGCTCAGGTGAGGTTTATAGACAGATAAATTGTCAAAGATGCAAAGGTGTACTAAATTGCAGCATAGTTTTAACCATGAAGGATGAGTTCACTGGAAGGTGAAGTGTTCTGAAAGTCCGGGACCTAAGTTACAAAAGCCACAACTGAATATTTATCTACAATCTAAATATTTAGGGACTGATCTGATTTTGTTTGCAATTGAAGGAGAAACTAATTCTGCAAAGAGATTGCGGGGGGGGGGAGGTTTGCCCTTTTTTTTTTTTTTTTTAAAGTGAGATTCTGACACTACAATGSTGATACCAAACTCCACAGCACTGGAGTCTATGTGAAGCTCCCTATGCAAAAAAACAGCACACCTAAGGAAATAATTGGTGCTTTTGTGCCTCAGTTTCTGTTTCTATAAAATGTTCTATCTCTAAGTGATACTGTAGCTTTATTCTGTAGAAGTCAGGCTATATGGGCCACCACTGTATTTGGACTATGCACTTGAGCACACCTCAAGCTCAGCATTTGGACACGCAGCAGCAATGTTTTAGCACAAATAGGCAAGATCCGACAGTGTGTGAGCCACATGCAGTGGCCCAATCCACCATCTTGTCCTGACCTTGCAAAGATGGGGGGAACTTAAAATAGACAAGATGCTGCTACAGCCTTTTCAGGAAGAACGCTGACTTCACATGACCCCAAGGACAGGTATGAATTATATCTTACTGAAACTCAGGTGACTGTTTTGAAATGTGTGGCTTCACAGCATTGCACTGAAAGCAATTCACATCCTGGCATGTGTATGTGTGGAATGTAAGTAGAAATGTGTACTTTAGTTTGCTGCTTGGCTTACATTCCTCAGGCAGAATAAATATACAGGTACTGTGGCTTGTGCAGCCTTCATGAGGGACAGAAAGGAACAGTCAAAGGTACCATTCTTTTGTCCACACCTAAATGATTAATATTTATTTCTTTGCATTAGGTCAAGGAGTAGACTTGGTTTCTTAGGTGCTGGCCCCATCTCACAGGATAGCAGACTGTTTAGTCCTCCCTTTATCTGGCAAAGGATGTGTATGCACATGTAAAGTGCTGACCTGCTGACAGTTTGTCTTACGTTGACCACAAGGAGATGGTGTCAGATTCATAGGAAATAGTAACTGGGTATAAATTTTTAGAAAAGAATCTGTGGTATTTTGAAGGATGAGGAAATCACAGGAAGGCACAGGCAGGGCATAGTGGCAGTTTGATAAACGTTTGTGTTTAAAAGCATAAAATCAGAATTTTAGTATCAGACATGCTCTTTGCCATGTATGCTACCTCGTATTGTTTCTCTACAGTAAATACTAAAGGATACTACATCTTAGGATTTTCAACTTGGATGCTTAAGCAAGGTAATTTGAAAGTTATTTCTTTTTAGATAATTCATACCAGTAGAACTTGGCTGCACAAATACCTGTGGAAAATTGAAACAAAAAAGGGCAAATTCTTAAGTGAATAATTTATACGCTGAAATATTTGTAGAAAGATCTTTGCACTGTCACCTATTTCAGCTGATTTTGGTGCCTAGGCACATCTAAAGCCATGGAAAGAATTTTGCTGAATTCATCTGGGATTACATCAGGGTATGTAGTTCTTATCCTGCAAGCCCATGAGTAATTTTCTTCTCAATGTAGAACTTTGAAGTCTTTTTTTTTTTAATGAATTAGAATGTGTATACGTTTCTAACAAACCCTACCCTACAAGTCTGCATACAGCAGGATGTGAATCGATTTCCCATCTCTCAGGTTCAGGCCCTCAAACTGTCAGTGTCACAACTGAAATCACTGCTCAACAGCTGCTGACACGAAGTTCTGAATACCAACTTTAATTAACAACTTTATTTTTAAACACAGTGTCAAGATTATGCACATAGTGAAGGATTCTTTTCTCTGACATCTAGATCAAAAAAAAGTGCATCTGTTTGTTTTTTATATTGAAGTCTTAATTAAAAGAACCTACAATATTTTTGACACAACTGGCAATGTTAGAACTTTCCAAACTAGTAAATTCAAGTAAGAACCCTTCATTTAAGACAATGACCAATACTTTGAGGAACTACTTATGGAAGTTATTTCCAAGAGCACTATAAAATGCATTGCTGTCTATCAATGATGATCTAAGCTGAAAATGCTCAGAGGATTGAGGCTTCTCAACAGAAAGAATCTACTGAAAGGACTAGAAAGTTCTGGGACTTGTATCACTGCAAGCAGCTTAAATTTTTTTCCCCACACGATTCATTAGTCAAGTACATTGCAGTCAATGGCTGTGCAAACAGCATGTAGATCTATGAGGCTCAGTGCAAGGCTACCTGAACTGAGAGAATGCCACCTGAGGAACCAAGAGCAATGGTAGCTTTTGAGACTCTTCCCACTGCATATGACATACCCGTGCCTTCAGATGGAGGTCTTGCAGTAAGACAGTCCTTAATTCTCACAATCCCACTATTCGTTTTATCTGCTATTGAGTGAGAATTATTACAACTGTAGCTACTGTTTCAGACTTTGTCTCTAGGTTTGAATGTAAACCAGCAGATAATAACAATAAGGAAAAAAATACAGATTCTGTCTAACATAGGCATATGCTGGTAAGAAAAGCCAAACTGATTAAAATACAGCCAACCTTACAGATCCTGTGTACAATAAGTATAGAAAGGATGGCTCTATCACAGGTTGGTACTGGTCTGTGGGAACCTGGATGACTTGGAAGTCCAGGCATCTCTTTTTGTGTCTAATTCCTTATTTAAATTAGTGCAGGGAACAGAAAAGCAAGATTTAAAAATATTTGCAAAGTGTTTTGTTTTGTTTTTTAACCATGCAATAACAGTAGATGTTGGGGCATGATATGACAGCAAAAGTTGAAAGGTAACTGTAGTGGGGTGAGAAGCTGGAGCATAAGAGAACACCGAAACTGAGTTTAAAATATAAGGTAACCACTTATTTTGTGCATGTTACCAATATTTCTGAATACTGATTGGAGCCTTAATGCCAGTGTTCCTAGTGATACTAAGAATGCAGGAATCTGTCTGTATCAAATCACCTTTCTACTGTGATGGAAAACCTATGAACCAAAACACAACAAAATCTACCAATAATTAGATCTCTGATTTTGAAACAGGAGTACTTTGATGTAAGCATATCTTCCTGGAAATTCAGTGGAGAACTGGGATTTGGCTATAAAAACCTATGAAACTGATACAGCTAAGCTGATATAGTTGTTTGATTCCCACTGAGAGAGGCAGTCTCATTTGTTTTCCTTCACTTTGCTTTGCCCGCTGTCCTTTCTCAACCTTGGATGGGCAGTCCCAGACCTGGCACTCATCTGACCTCTGGCAGGCCGATCCAACTCTCAGAAAATAATAACTTTTCATGCTGGTTTAATTCTCTGCCAAATTAGTGAGTTGTGCCTGCTCAGTGAGAAGCCAGAGGAGTGCTTGAGCTGGTGGGAATCAGTGCCCAGGAGCTGGGGTGGGCTTTGCAGGTGGGAGACCCTTCTGGCAGCAGCTAGGCATTAGGTCAGCTCAGCAATCCTGTCTAAATGCACTTGTAGGTGTAAATTTAGCCATACTGGTTCTTTCTGCACAGTCTATCTTTACTGCAACCTGATTTACTTTGATGCGTTTTTTTTTTCTTTTTGTTTGTAGCTTGAGAATTTTTTTTATTATTTTCTGTCACCCACATCAAGAGCTCTTAGGCTCTTTGAGGTCATTCCAGATCTTGTCAGCATGCACCAATCCACTGCTTGGTACTGTCAGGAATTATTATATCAAGCCTGAATATTGGCCAATATCAAGGAGTACATGTTTTAATAGTTTTAAAAGCTGCAATCTTTTCTTGTTTTGCTGTAAATGCATTAATGGAGAATCAGAAATGTGTACTCTCCACTAGGACTGAGGCCTCAGTACAGCATCAATCGGAAATATATTGTTGCACTGTGACTTCAGGACTGGGCCCGAGAGAGGAGTAAATCAGCAGTGTAGGCTTAGTAACAGCTGTAGGAGGTTGGGAGTTAAGAGTTATGTTCTTCCCTAGGTCATATTCCTTCCTGGACTATGAAAAAAAATGGCATTTGGTGCTGTTTTATGCTAGCGAATTAGTTCTTCACCAGGTTGCTTTCGCTCCCTAAGGAGTGAATCTGGGGACTGGAGTCCAAAACAGTATGCTCTTTGCTCTGTCTGCTTCTAGTAAATGTACTCCAAACTCCAGGCATTTAAGGCAGGTACTTTGTGAAAGCTTTCCCTTGCCACAGAAACTAGCACAAGTGACTATTCAATAGAGCAGTGAACAGGATCCTCCTGTACCTCACGTATGCTGCAGATACACTTGCCCCTCCTCAGATCCCAACAGCCTACTTTGGTTAACACCTAATAAATTCTAGAGAAATCTCCGCTTGCACATTTTGTTTATAGTGTAATGCCCATGTCTTTGATAGTAATCTCCAGGCAAACATCTATATTCTCACTGGCAGACAATGAATTGCTGTTTTAGGAGCGATTGCTCTCTTTTCACACATTTGTGAACACATCGACACTGTTTCTTTTTTAGTTACCTGCCAAGACTCTTTACCCAACAGTGTTCTTCATATTTATTTTTAACTTCCTTTAAAACTAAATTCCCTTCACGTGTCAACAGATGTCATATTGTTCTTCTAATTGCATTTCATTTAACTGTGAATAATCTCATAACAGTTTTCAGATGCTGGCTTTTGAATACTTCTCCTCCTTCTTTTTGTCAAAACACAAAAAAATATTCTGAATCTTCAGCTCCCACTGTATTACTTTCCATATACTCCTCAGTCTGCTGAAAACATTATTGTCTTTTGGTGTTTATCACCCCAAGAGCAGTGTTATACACAGGTGTTCTGTCTCTAAGCCACAAAAAAAAAAAAAAAAATCTGTGAAAGAAGGAAACTAGGATGTATCTTTGTATAGGAGGAAGAAGCGTAAGCACTTCTCATGCAGCTAATTTGGATCAGCAAGATGTGATTCTGGAACTCAGTGACAAGCATCTAGAAAACTCAATCAGTTTTTGGTGCATAAACTGACTTTTTCAATCTTCTCAAAGACCTTGCTATACAAGCCCAGATAAAACATAAATCTGTTCTCACCCTCCCTAAAAAAATATCATTTTTCTGTGTCCAAAATTCCTTTGCCTTAACTGCAATATATGAAAGAATTTCAGATAAAGAGCTGCTGGACCAAGGTTTTCAATAGCAGATTTTGTTACTTTCATTCCTCAGGTACCTTGTAGTCAGTAGAAACAGATTAGATATGGGGCTGACAAAAACTAGGCTTGCCTCCTGCTAATATTCATATATATACTTCTGATTTTTGGGCAAGCAACTTTTATAAAACTGTGCCAGACTTTTCAAGGCACTGACTATTTCAATTAAAAGAGCACTGGAAGCTCTCTGCTGTTAGAAATGTGTGACCATGAACCTCTGTTCATGAGGGAAAAAATGAGTGCTATCGCAATAAAGAAATACATATGCTGAATCAGTAGTACTGAGGTTCTTCACATTTTTAAAGTTTGGCATGTGCTCAAGGAGTCTGTTGATTTGTAGCATTATGGTGTCACCCTCTCCCCCTTTTCATCTTGTACAGATTCTGGAACATCAGCATACTCATCATATCTGTGAAAGGAAATATAAGGATGAAAAAGCCGTAAGGGTGGGCCAGACATTCTCAGCACTAACTTAATCTGTGTACTTCACAAACAAAACTCAGAATTGCACATTACCAGTCTTCAGAGACATAATGACATACCTTGTCCTCTCACAGTAGCCTTTATCATGTTGTAATTAACATCAGTGAGAATTTTGCTGTAGACCCAAGGTAAGGTGCATCCACAGTGCTCACAGAGCAGAGACTGCACAGTGACTTCCCTCTGTCATATAGCATGGAGTACACATCTCATTGTGTGCTCCATGGACAATGGGAGGGCTGCATCTCTCCTACCCCCTCCCTCTCCACGTGCTTCTCTAAATTCAAACTTACAGTTCACTGTAAAAGTCCCAGTATGAACACTCAGGCAAGTTATTAGTAAGAACAGTAAGGCATCCTTTGTGGCAGTGCTGTTCTGATGCTGAAACTGAATAAATATAAAGTGGAGAGGGAATGTAAGAAGAAGGAAAAAAGAAGAAATATTAGGGAAAAACCCTGAAAATTATCTGTTCTGATTTTGGAGAGAATTTTCATTTCTGAGTTTTCATGAACATTTCCTGTTCTAACCTTTACCACTCAAGTGTTTAGAAATAACACACTATAATAGATATGAACTTATATTTTTGTGAGAGTAGAGTTTTTTTAACTTGAAATTTGACATTTTTTTCATGATATAGCTGAAATAAGAAACAACATTTTTGCATTTTCTTTTACGTTCACTTGACCAGCTGTATCTTTAGCAAAAATGATAATATATACCCTTAAAAACATCACAGGAATTTGTAAAATTAATTTTAGCAGCTGGCGTGTTGTGAATCAGAAATATTACAGTCTAATAAGAATTCATAATTTGAATGTCTCACACTAATTTGTGTATCAATTCACACTTTAACTATTTATAAGCTCTAGACAAATGTGGAATTCATTTCATTACATAAAATATTGGCTTGCAGTAGTTGCTACTGAACAGTTCTGCAGGCCACAAATAATTTTGTAAGAAATAAAAAAAAAAATCTTAAGTAGCAGATTTTGTCATCTGCTTGGTAAAATTTAGAAAAAGAAAGTGGAGAATGGAATATGTTTATTATTTGTGGTAAACAATTAGCTGAACTCTCGTAAGTGTGTCATATCACTTATCTGATCAGTGGATAAACTGGATAGTGGTAGCAGACAAAACCAACATCTGGGTAGATGAAGTTACTGTTTTCAGTTTTTAGAAAAGGGCGGAAAGGCGAGAGCATAGATTATGTCTGAAATGATTTAGTAAGGAAAAAAGAGGGGATTCAGTAGAATAGAATCTCATCTACGCTTTAATCAAAGAACTCCATTAGATTTTACTGGTACCTCCTTATTCTTAACGTAGCAGAGAATCTGAGCCTGGCTGTCTGCTTTGTATTCTGGATGGAAACATGAGATGTTCCATATCTTGATTAAGAGCTTGGATAGTCTACCATATGACCATGTCTCCATGAGCTATGGAAACATCCAACTAAAATTGACATTTTTGCCCTTCTTCAAGGGATTGAATGTCTTGGGAGATAGGCTTTTCCACTTCAAAACAGAAAGAAGCCTATAAGCTAATAAGTAGATTCACTAACTGAAGAAAAAAAAAAGAAAGAGGGGAAAAAAAAAAAAAAGGTAAAAACTCAGTCTCATGAAGCTAATTTCATGTGTAATTTCTTTGAGACTTTTTTTAATGCCCAAGATCCAAACCCAAACTTTTCCTTGGTATATCTTCACTGAAAGGTTGTCTGAAACTACTATTACAAATTTGATTCTACTCTTGTTAAAATACACCCCAAATCCCTTAACAATTTTTAGTGTTATGTCAAATCAGGTAAGCCATAAATTAGCATTTAGACGCAGATGTTACTTCATCTTTCCAGTTTATAGCAAAAGTGAATTTCTTGAGACTTCCACTGCTTTTCCACCAGTTCCCGGTAATTTGTAAAGAGTAGACATAGTCTCTCACAGGTTTATTAGCTCAAAATTTTAACATTACAACAAAGAAATTTTGAAAGTGCTCATCTCTTCTCTCCAAGTTAAAATTTGCAGGTCCACTAAGGATATAACTAATTTAGTTACAGTTTTGCAGAGTACTTTTTTCTACCCAGAATAACGCAGATGCTTAAACTCAGATATTAATCTCCATAATATTTCTAGGTACATCCAGCTGGAGACAGAGAGTACATCCATTCTCTGGGAGAATAACCTTTGTCTCTCCATTACCTACTTGAATAGTATGTGTTATTTTAGAAAATGTGTATATGCTGATCTTCCCTGAAATTTCTGTAGTACTACACTGCATTTTCCATGATCTTTTACTTATTCGTAGAGCCAGATAGCAGCAGTATTATTTGGTTTACTTCAGCTAAGCTTAGATTGTGGAAAATATGGCGAAGAAGAAGATGCAATGTAAGGGGAAATGGTGAGTTCTTGAGAAGCTTCTGTTCAACATTCAGCCCTACTTTCCATTCCAGTGTTGCTTTTCTCCACTCCTTCTTTACTTCGTGGTACTTTCTAAAATTACCTAGATGCTAAAAAGGTAATAACAATTTCAAAAAAAAAAAAAAAAAAGAGGGGTTACAAATTTGTGCAAGGCCCGAGAAAGGAAAAGAATGGTGAAAAATGGGAAACAGACTTCATAGAATCATAGAATTGTTTAGGTTGGAAAAGACCTTTAAGATCATTGAGTCCATCCGTTAACCTAACACTGCCAAGTCCACCACTAAACCATGTCCCTAAGCGCCACACCTACACGTCTTTCAAATACCTCCAGGGATGGCAACTCAACCACTTCCCTGGGCAGCCTGTTCCAATGCTTGACAAGCCTTTCAGTGAAGAATTTTTTCCTAATATCCAATCTAAACCTCCCCTGGCACAACTTGAGGCCATTTCCTCTCGTCCTATAGCTTGTTACTTGGGAGAAGAGACCGACACCCACTTCACTCCAACCTCCTTTCAGGTAGTTGTAGAGAGCGATAAGGTCTCCCCTCAGCCTCCTCTTCTCCAGGCTGAACAGTCCTGGTTCCCTCAGCTGCTCCTCATAAGACTTGTGCTCTAGACCCTTCACCAGCTTTGTTGCCCTTCTTTGGATGTGCTCCAGCACCTCAATGTCCTTCTTGTAGTGAGGAGCCCAAAACTGAACACAGTATTTGAGATGTGGCTTCACCAGTGCCGAGTACAGGGGGACAATCACTTCCCTACTCCTGCTGGCCACACTATTTCTGATACAGGCCAGGATGCCGTTGGCCTTCTTGGCCGCCTGGGCACACTGCTGGCTTATATTCAGCTGGCTGACGACCAACACCCCCAGGTCCTTTTCCGCCAGGCAGCTTTCCAGCCACTCTTCCCCAAGCCTGTAGCATTGCGTAGGGTTGTTGTGACCCAAGTGCAGGTCACCTTGTCATAGAAGGAGATCAGGTTAGTCAAGCAGGACCTGCCTTTCATAAATCCATGCTGACTGGGCCTGATTACCTGGTTGTTCTGTACGTGCCGAGTCATGGCACTCAAGATGATCTGCTCCATAACCTTCCCCAGTACCGAGGTCAGACTGACAGGCTTGTAATTCCCTGGATCCTCCTTTCGGCCCTTCTTGTAGATGGGCGTCACATTTGCTAACTTTCAGTCAACTGGGACCTCCGTGGTTAGCCAGGACTGCTGATAAATGATGGAAAGTGGCTTGGTGAGCACTTCCGCCAGCTCCCTCAGTACCCTTCAGCATTAAAAGAGAATCTGAAACAGAAACGTTGAGAAATGGGGCAGGAGGTATGGGACTGTAACAGGAAGTGTGAAACACAGCATTAGTCATATTTTCTCTTCGCTTAATACTTGCATTATTTGTGTATGAACGGATGCCCTTCCTCTTCGTGTCAATGTTTCAAGCATTAATCCCATCAGTTTGGATGGATTCTATCTGGACTTGCAAATTATGTTACTGGAGAGCATTCTTCTGTTTTTCTTGGTTATTCACTTTGCAGTTTGCTTTCTGAAAGATGCATAGAGATTCCCATGTGCAATCTTCTACCTAAAATTGAAGACAGCCCAAAAATAGTGGAAAGATGCAATAAAGCTTTGCTGAACAATTCCTGTTCTCACAATTACAGTGCATTTTCATTAAATGGCTCTCCTGAGACAACTTCTCCAGGTGCAAGATTGCTGTAAGTTTCTGGCTCTCAAAGGTGCTGATAGTCTATACCTCTTTATTATCCTCTCCATTACATTATTCCATACAGCTATGCTGACTCTCATCTTCCAAGAAAGCCTGGCTAAGGAAGGAGCTGCCACTTTAACAAGAATGCCAGCCACACACAGGAAAACGCATAGCTTACATTCGTGAGGCATTGAAATATTTTTATTATGAATGTTCCAGTATAGAACCGCCATTCTTATAGGGAAAATGACTTTTCCTGAAGAGACAATGACGCATCATACCTAGTATATACTATAATTTAGGAAGTTTAAGTGGCCTCTGAAGAAAAAAGAAACCTTTCACAAAATATAAAGTTCGGGACATATCGTATAGCAGTAACAATAAATAGGTTTATTTTATAAAGACTTTTAGGAAATGTGCAGAGTTTAACAATACCTAATTAAGAGCAAGAACATTAAGAAGGTGTAGACAAGAACAAAGTGTGCGTTGTGTTTCAGAGGAGAAGAAGAGAAGGTTTTCTTATTAGTGGACAGAAGAACGGTTCATAGCTAAAATTGAGTAACAGTAATGGCTCATAGTTTCATAACGTTGTTAGGCAATGCAAAGGATATTAGACTCTATGGCATCCTAGGATATACCGGAGTGGATATATATTTCTTTCTACTCTGTAGAAAAGGAGTTCAATGTGTGTTGTAACTGAATGATTCAACATCATTCCAGAACGTGTTTCAGGCATCACCATGGATGCCTGGAATTTCATCATGGAATTATTTTTTTTAATTAGCATTCTAATGAGTCTTGCTTATCTTTTGGGTACTGTAATGTTTCCATATTAACCATAGTGTTTTTGTGAGAGCTTTGCTTTGGGAAAGCTAAAGGCAGAGAGATGCAGAATGAAAGGATGTGAAAGTGCTCTAAAAGGAATAGCATTATCAGCTGCCTTGACTTACCCAAGGAAAAAAAAAAACACAAAACCACCAAAAAACCTGCTGCTTTTTCTCGCTCATTTACATATTTTGTGTTTTATCAGTTAGCAAGAACTTAAAGGTGATTAATTTACATAATGAATCCTTTGAGATATGGAAGTCATGTAGACTTCAGTTAAATATAGGCTATTTTTAGTCTTAGGACAGTGGTAGCATGGGGTACCTCCACTATAGATGAGGACTCCAGTGTTACAAGTCCTATTCAGAAAAATTAAAGTCCTTTACCTGAAGATGATTAACTCTTCTGGGTTTAGCTATGAACCTAAGAGAAAGGAAATCTTACCAGCTATTCAGTTCAATGTAGATACCAATCAACAGAAATAACTTAAAATTGGATCATTTTCAGAGATTCTTTTCATTAATGACAAATGGGAATCCAAAAATGGGCACTTTTTCATCGTGTCTAACTTGGAATAAAACCAGAGTAGCTAAATTTGAATGGAAGTAAATGAATAAAGCATGTTTATTTTTTTTCTGATCTGAAGTCCATTTCCAGTATAAACCAAAGTAACCATAGTATCATGCTATGCATAAGGATTTGACATTTCTGCGATAAAACATGTTCTGCTGTAGAATTCTGTTGTTACAGGGGCCTGAACTGGTATGATGGGAATGTTTAGCAGAGAAAGGATTTCCTCTTCCAATGGCATAATTTGACTTTCCTGTGTTGGCCTGAGCTTGTGTCCCTTTTGAAACGTTTTTCATTCTCAAGAAGTGCATTACACGGTTATTATATACTGTGTTTCTTGTGGAGGTTAAGCTAAGCTTCTGTATTAATGCGGGGTTGAACAACAGCGTGAGGTTGTGACTTTTGTATTTTATTTTATGTATTTATTTTATTTCATTTGTTTTATTTTTCTCCCAAGCAAGAGCATCAGAATTATTCTTCAGCAAATATTAATTCTCTTTGTATGTATGTAAAAGGTTTAAATGGAGTTTGCAAGTACATTTATGTAAAATTTTAGACCTCCCAGCTTTTGCAATGTTTCATTAAAATAATAATTAGAAGACATTGCAGGTGACTGTTTACAGTATGGGCTAGTAATGTAAACTTAGTGCTGGTTTATTATATCGAAAGTTTTTAATGGGATAAATACTTATTTCAAAAGTAGCTAATGTGCGTTCTTTTCATAACTCTTCTTTGGATGAATCACTGTATTGTTTTTCCAGACTTTTACATTCATGTATCAGTGCCAAAAATGCATGAAAAAAAGGGGTCTAACTAATACTCTTTCTTTGCTTCATTGCTAGACTAACCTTCTGTTTTACATCTTGCACCTCAGAACAATACAAATATTGTTTCATGCCTGACCTGAATTTAGGAAATATTCAGGGTCAGACTGTAATCATTAACTATGTAGCTAGCAATATAAAGAAGTTTCCTAATTTCTTTTGTGTTTTTGTCTGGATCAAGCACCAAGCCATCACAGGCCTACTGAACGCAAGATAAAATTAGTTTTATCTTCTTTTATGAAGAGATTTGTGCCCATAGAAGTCTAAAAAAAGGGGACGCCTGATCCTAGAGCTAGCCAAATGCTGCATATCAGTAAAGATAAGGTAGTAACAATGTTTTTGAAATAGCTAATCAAAAATCTTCATTTTTTGAATGAATGGAAAAAGAAAGATGAATTAAAACTGGAACATCTGCTTAGAATGGCTATTGCGATCATAATCAAACTTAGGCAAAGTTTATGATCCTGGCTTAGTGCAGTAAAATGTAGGTTAATCGGGGATGATTCTCCATGAATTATCTTGGGATAAAAAGAGATGTATAGTCCACAAAGAACAATCCAAAAGGCACATTATCTGTTCATCAATATCTTTAGGCAGGATATTAGAAGATATCTGTCTATCAGAGCACTGAATTTCTGTAACAGCCTCCTACCAGGTACGGTGGGGACAAACAACTCGTCCAACTTTAATGCCTATGATACCGTGGGTGAACTTGATGATCTGGGAGGTCCCTGCCAATGTTCTGTGTTAAAGAGGGCATGGTTTGGCCAGTACACCAATGACCTGACCTGCATTTATGAAGAAAGTACAGTACACCCAAATTAGCATGACTGCTGTCAGCAAATGTTTTTGTTAGAATTTCATTAAGAGCATCAAGGACAAAGTTATAGTATCAGCAGTGACTTTTCTTCTGGACAATCTTAAATAGGCTCAACAAGTGGCCCAGGAGAAGGGTGGAGAAGGAATGTACCACCACAGGCTCAAACTCTTAAATGACAAGAAGATGACACCTTCTGCCAGCCTGTGATATCCTAAGGGCTGTTACAAATGCCCTAGTAACAGTGAGTCTTCATAAAGGAACAGAAATAATCCAGAAGGAAGAGGGATCCTGTACTTATATCAATTATTTGTTGCATGATAGGAGGGAGCAAACAGAAACAGATAGGCTTACAAAATAGCCTGGCAGAAATGCAATGAACTCTGCCCAATCCTATAGGAGTATGAGAGACACCAGGAGCACAAACAGCAGCATTGGAAGAAGAGGAAGGGTCTGTCTACATGAGGACACAGGGGAAAAATTAATTTAAATAGTCTAAAAGTGTGAATTTCAATTGCATTAGTTAAACCACGTAAACAATTATGTGAATACTCTCCCTCAAAATTAAAGTGACCTAAATCTGATTTAATATAATCTACTTCCAAGGTAAATTAAGGTAACTGAATTAAGATTATTTTAATTCTGAACCAAGATATTTACACAGCCATATAATAAGGTGAAAGTAATGTAGTTAATTGGGATTCATTTTCTGAAGTACACTGATGTAAACCGTCTAAGATCTGAGTGTGTTTTGCAAGATGTGTACAACAGGTTGGACAGGGCTTTGAGCAACCTGATCTAGTTGAAGATGTCCCTGCTCATTGCAGGGGGATTGGACTAGATGACCTTTAAAGGTCCCTTCCAAACCAAACTATTCTGTGATTCTATGATTCTATAATTAAACTTTTCTTGCTAACAGTATCTTTAAGCACCTATACTGTACTCAGCACACAGGACCCAATATCTCAACAAAGACAGGGTAGACTAGGACAACAGTATTCTAGCAAAGACATGTTTTGGTTTGTTTCTTTCTCAAAAAAAAAAAAAAAAAAAAAAAAAAAAAAAAAGACAAAAGAAAAAAGCAAAACCAGTTACTTCTTTTAGTATAGATATTTGAAAACTGAGGTAGAAAATAGAGGGAAAAGGGGACATTAGGTTCCAGGACAGTCACAAAATGAAAACCAGATAGTTATGAGAAAGATTAGAAAAAGGATTTGATCAGTTAAGAATTGTTGGTCTGTCTTAGGCAGTTAGTTTTTCCCAACCATGTATGGAAAGATGGGCGTGAACCTCAAAGAACATGTCCTACAGTGATCAATATGAACAGATACTTTCCATTCATCTTAGCAGCAGCTACATGCATTCCTGAAGGATAGAACAAATCCCTTAATCTTGTCCTGGTATTAATAGCCTATTAAGATCACATTATGAAAGCCTTTCTAACTGATATCAATGTCAGAAGGAGACTCTAATTATGAATTGTTTTAAAGCATTACAGTAAGACTTTGAATCAGAGAGTTATGAATTTTATCATGTAAGAGAACTCATTCTGATCTCTTCTAAATCTTCCTCTATCACTAAATACTGTATTAAATCAATGAGACTTGGAGTCTCAAATTATTGTATAATTTAGGCTTGTGAGATTAGTGTTATGTGTTTATAKTATTCCTCCTCAAGACAGTCCATTATTTCTGATTAATTTTAATTAAGCCAGCAAATGGCCTTTTGTCTCTGTACTTCCAGTGGCTGCTCTGTGCTAACATTTGTTTGAGTTTACATTTAATAAATATCTCCTGCTTAACCCTTCAGCAGCAGCTTGAACTGGAGTGCTGGTAATGAAGATGTATGGAAATAAAGACAGGAGAAAAGCATTAGAATGAAATGGATTAAGTTGACTGAGAAGTCTGAAAGGCTCACATAACAAATGATGCTACAAGCGCATCAAGGCTGAATAAATATCAAATTGATTTAATTGGGTTACTTCTTCAAGGTCACACCTAAGAGATTATATTTATGGCTTTTGTCACACAACTTCTATTTCGATTAGTGAAGCATAAAGCTATGCCCTGGAGGAAAAGAGGAGGCGCTGCTAACTTCCACACAATGGCACCAGTTCTGTTGGACAATATGCAACTGTTATGTTTTCCAAAAATAAGAGATTTTTGAAATCCCGTGTTAAGTGACTAACTCTTATAATACTCCACAGAAATTACATATCAGCCACCATCTGTCCCCCAGTTAGCTGACTGGAAAGAAGCTATTAAATAAAATCTGGCTGCTGATGACCCAAGACTATGCATTGTCTAGTGGCCTCATTAGTTGCTTCATTTGGACCTGAATAGTGACTTGAAAGTAGGAGCAGTTGTCGTGAATGAGTGGTTTTGAGGCTGCTTAAAGAATCACCAGCAAAGGTATCAGCAAAAAGTGATTTTAATAGAAATTTATAAAAGCGCGACTTAACAGAATTCGATGGCAAGGTCCACTCTATTACTTATTACATGGACACAGGGAAAATCATGTACAATTGAGTTGGAATGATTTATAAAGAGATTGAGGACAAAAGGGTATGGGAGACCCTCCTGTTGAGTCACGAGGTTCAGAGAAGACCCGTCTGGATCCAATCTTAGTATCAGACTTGGGCAACGGTTTATGTCTAATACAAAAGGAATAAGGAGATCCTCCCATTGAGTCATGAGGTTCAGAGTAGACCCCCTTGCTCGCGGTGCGGCTGGATCTACCCCTAGTCTCAGACCTGGGCAACCTTTTATACCTAATAGGAGAAATAGGAGAAATAGGGAAATCCTCCCGTTGAGTCACGAGGTTCAGAGAACACCTGGCTGGATCCAGTCTTAGTCTCAGACCTGGTCAATGGTTTATGCCTAAGGGATTATAGGTGTTTAGCAGCAACCTAAAGTTCATTCACAGTTTTAAGGTAAATCATAAGATTTTGACAGCACTTAATCATTGACTAATTTAGCAGTTACGAAGTGAGTTAATCAAGTTTATCACAATTACTAAAACAACTTGATAACAGACTACGCTTATTACTGATTGTCTAAATCAATACACACAAACACAGGCACACATCACACATAAGGGCCCAAAGCTGAATAGATCTTTAAAGGCCTAAAGATAAATAAATTTACAGGCCTGAAGCTAGGTTATAAAGGCCTTAAGCTAGATAAAGGTACCTGTTAAAAATTCCCCTCAAATGTCGTGAAAATACTCACACTAAATGTCTTGGCATTTCTCAACGGGCAGAGGGTTGAGCTTCAAGGAGTGTCTCGGCTGAGGAGTGTTTCAGCCCAGGTCCCGATGGTCCCCCGAATATCACAGACTCGAGAGTTTGTGAACTCTGAGAGGCATCCCCCTCAGAGGGAGATTCTGGGCGCAGCCTGCTGTGGTCCAGGAGAGCTCAAAGGGTCTTGCTTGGGACCGCTGTTTATAGGTTTGCAAGATGATTGGCTTTARTCATCAGTAAATATGGTATTGTTTTGTATTGGTTTGTTTTCAGAAAATATGGTATTGTTTTATGGTTACAATGGTATCATTTGTGGTAACCGTTGTATTGTTCCACTTGAGCTACGATCCAGGTAGGGAATGTTCCAGGACTGTCAGGAATGACAAATTGTCTCCTGCTTTCATTCCCTACTTTGATCAGGTAGCCAGTGTTCCTGGTACAATCAGTGCTGCTCCCCACTTCAGCCATGCAAGAGTGCCTGGTACAGTCAAGGGACGCTTAACTGCCCAAGTCCTTACACGATGGCTAAGGCCTAACAGGAGTTCCTGAGATTGTAGAGAGGCTTAAGGGAAGGGGGGAAATGCACCACCACAGCAGTTTAATAATAAGGACATCATCTACTGGGATAACTTTCTTAGTTTTGGTTGGTATTTTACATTTCCTGCAGTCGAGATTCTAATCCAAGGAGAGCCAACGCAGCTAATTTATACAGGCTTGGTTTATTGGATAYTGAAAAATATAATGCTCAGCAGTATTTAATTATTTCTTCAAAACATTTCCAGCTGATAAGGAATTTTTTTTAAATTACCAAAATTTTTTTGATAATACTAAGTCATTTAATATAAAATAAGCATCTAAAAGCATTATGTAGCTTTGAGTTATAGTTGATTACAATACTTAAAACATCCATAAATTAAGTATACTTGAAGTTTTATGCATGCTTTTGGGTTGACTTTTGTGTTTTTTTTTTTTTTCTTTTCTCTTTTTGCGGAATGTGTTGTTCACAAATGGACAACGGTGTTACAAAACCCTGAAATTCACTGGGAGATAAAAATTTTAAATCCCTTAGCCTTTAACTTCAGCCTAAGTACTTTCTCAGACTGCAGAGGGTAAGCAAATAATACCTTCTCATGCTCATTTTATTAGCAGGGACCATTTATGATATGAGTTTAGAAATGCACAGAAGTACAGTATCCAGCATCCTTGATCAAATGTCTGCTTACTATCCCCTTGGTTGCTTAAACCTTGGATAATGTGTTATTTCGAGTTCAGTAAACTTCATCCCTAGGAACATAACAGAGTAATTTTTAAGATGTAGTATGGATAATCATAAGGCATTTTAATGGATAACATATTTTTCACTTAAGAAGTTTAAGGCACCCAGTGGTGTTTTGCTGGCATTATTCCAAATTCATGTCTGGCATTGTGAAAGTACTCAAAGTCTGTTGTAAGGAAACTTGTACTTGCTGGTTATATTTGATAGGTGGTGATTTTGTGGTTGGTTTGTATTTCATACTAGGAAATAGAGAGAACAGATACTTGCATAAAACATCTCATTAGAATGAAAAGAGAGATTGACATACACAACTAAATACTGTGGGCTTTTCTGTGTGAATTACAAGTATATGCTGTTTTCTTTGTGACTATTTTCACCCATGCAAAGGCATCTACAGATGTCTCAAAATGAGTGAAGGAATACAGTATTTAACAGTATCAAGTAGTGAGGATTATGCAGCCAATGCTAAGGCAAGGCGCAGGAATTAAGGAACATTCCAGAAAATAGACTGCATTTTTAACTTACTCTTTGAAAAGAATTGCTCCTTTGCTGATTACCTAAATACTCTTTTTATTGAACCCATGATGCTAGCTGGTGTTTCCATGTCCCTTTTTCTTAAAAGGTCAAATGTTTCTTGTCATATTTGATAAGCAAAACAGTGTCTTGAAATATGAACCATAGGGCAAATTTTCAGTTGAGCTAAATCAGTCTGAGTCAGCTGATGCCCATGGAGTTAAATCAATTGACACACCACACAGGTATGTTGCCAGTGATTCATCTAGCATTATGTTTGTGTCAGTGGTTAATAATAAATAGATAAGAACAAGCAGAAACAGAAGGAAAATACTGGCCCACTGTTAAACAGGAGAGGTGAATTAGTTACCAACAACGCTGAAAAGGCAGAGGTTCTCAACATTTTCTTCACCTCTGTCTTTACCATCACTGTTGAGCCCCAGGCCTTGGGAACAAAAACCCAGGTTGATGCAAACACAGACCCACCATCAGCGAAGGAAGAGTTGGTATGTGAACTATTGCAGGAGTTGACCCCTACAAATCAATGGGCCCTGACAATATCCACCCGAGGGTGTTAAGAGAGCTGGCTGACGTCATTGCAAGGCCACTCTCCATGATCTTTGAGAAGTCATGGAGATTGGGGGACATCCCAGAAGACTGGAAGAAGGCTAATGTCACCCCCATTTAAAAGAAGGTCTTAAAGGAGGATCCAGGAAATTATAGGCCCATCAGTCTTACTTCAGTCCCTGGGAAAGTTATGGAACGAATCCTCCTGTTAAACAAGTCAAATGAAGCACATGATTGGGAAAAGCCAGCACAGATTCACCAAGGGCAAGTCGTGCTTGACAAACCTGATCGCCTTCTGCGACAAAGTAACCTGCTCGGTTGATGTGGGGCAAGTGGTGGACATTGTCTACCTCGATTTCTCCAAGGCTTTCCATACAGTTTCCCACAGCTTCCTCCTAGAGAAACTGATGTGTTACAGTCTAGACAAGTGGTCTGTGCGGTGGGTGGGTAACTGGCTGACAGGCCACACTCAGAGGGTGGTGGTAAATAGCTCCTTTTCAAACTAGCAACCTGTCACAAGTGGGGTCCCCCAGGGATCAATATTGGGCCCAACGCTGTTTAATATCTTCATAAGTGATCTGGATGATGGGATCAAGTGTACCCTGATGAAGTTTGCCAATGATACCAAACTGAGTGGGGAAGTGGACACTTCGGAAGGGAGAAYCACCCTGCAGGAAGACCTGGATAGGCTGGAAGAGTGGGCTAACAAGAACTTTATGAAGTTCAACAAAGACAAATGTAAGGTCTTGCACCTGGGAAAACATAATCCAGGAGGCTGGGATCTATCTGGCTGGGCAGCAGCTCTGTGGGAAGGGACCTGGGGGTCCTGGTGGACAAGAAGCTCAATATGAGTGAACAGTGTGCTGCTGTGGCAAAGAAAGCCAACAGGATGCTGGGCTGCATCAACAAGGGCATCACCAGCAGAGATAAAGAGGTCATTATCCCACTCTACTCAGCGCTTGTCAGGCCACACCTGGAATACTGTGTTCAGTTTTGGTCCCCGCTATGCAAAAAAGATGTGGACAGGCTGGAGAGGGTCCAGAGAAGGGCCACAGAGATGATCAAAGGACTGGGAAGCCTGCCATATGAGGAAGGGCTGAGAACTGGGTTTGTTCAGCCTTGAGAAAAGAAGGCTTAGGGGAGACCTTATCACCATGTTCCAGTATTTAAAGGGTGGCTACAAAGAAGATGGAGACTCCCTTTTTACAGGGAGAAGACGAGGGGTAATGGGTACAAGTCACTCCTGGGGAGATTCTAATTGGACACGAGGAAAATTTTTCATAATGAGAACAATCAGCCATCGGAATAATCTCCCCAGGGAAGTGGTGGATTCCCCAACATTGGACACTTTTAAGATTCAGCTGGACAGGGTGCTGGGCCACCTTGTCTAGACTGTGCTTTTGCCAAGAAAGGTTGGACCAGATGATCCTTGAAGTCCCTTCCAACCTGGTATTCTATGATTCTATGATTGATTCTATGAAGAAAGGCAGTAAGAAGTTTGTGTTGGTAATTCGGAATATACTCTGACAATGTATTAATAATATTTTGAGACTATTAATATTAATAAGTTTTTTACTAGTCTTATTAAGATGTTGATCTATATCCCATTTAGACAGTTATAAGACTCTTTGTTTCTTGTTTTAAGAAGAAAATCCTTCATAATACAAGTTTGTGTGTTTTCTTAGTGTATAAATAAACAAAGGTTTTCAAGAGTTCCATGTTCTTAGACCCAGTTTCATAATGTGGAAGCACATTCCTCAGACATATTCTGTGATTTTATATACAACGTATATATAAGTACAGAGTTAGTGTGAACAAACCTTAAAAATTCACACAAGTTTTCCAGAATTTCAGACCATTAGTCTGACCTTTCTGGTATAAAGATCATTCAATAATATATTGAAATATTTCCAGCATGTTCTAATTTCCACTCATAGTAGGGGTATTTCTTCTACACAATTTCTATTTCTGGATGAAAGCAGAAAGTATAGTTAGTTAGGAATCTACGTATACACATGTCTATAGATCTATAATGTATAGTTATGAAGTTATATTTTAATATTATAATATACTTGGTTCAGCTTTTCTCCTTAGCACTGAACCCTAGAAAAAAGGTTTTGTTACCAATATTTGTTCATCTTCAACACATGGGAACAGTTAGGAAGTGGTGGCTAGATGTCAGTGCTGTCAGGTGTGGAATGGGCAAGAACACGGTGATACCAGAATGCTCCAGCCATCTGTCCTCTGCCAGTCCAGGAAAGCATTTCTCTCCTCCCTGGTCTTTCTGCAACCCAGCACTAAAAGCATCTATTAATATGGGTTCTCTGGTTTACTGGAATCAAATAATAATAACAATAATAGACATTTGCCTTGAACAGATTACAATTATGAATCCTGAAAATTTTTGCCTAAAACAAATTGCTGTGCTCAGGTTCTTTAATATATATCCACCTGTAGGGTCTAACCTGATTGCAAACTTATAAAACACAGACAAGCGTGACAAAACATAGGATAGAAGGGGAAACAGATTATAAGGTAATGAAAGTAAGTCCATCTGGTATGTAAATTCAATGGGTAATATATCATCTAAAGTCTGCTTTATTTATAAAGAGGGGATCATTTTTGGTGTTGATAAAAAATAAACAATTTAGTTAGAAATCCACAGTTTGGTTCACATGTCATACAATACCTTTGTTTGTTTTCATGTTACAGAAGCCACTTAACCTCTCTTTACAGTTTTTGCTCTTGAAAGTTTGCTGTGTAGAAGATACTAGAGAGACATCACCTATCTATCTGTATGATAGAGCTTAAAACTAAAAGCAGATGCTACTGCAACTGAGTCCATTGACTGCCATCAGCTCAGCTACATTCCCCAGTAAAATATTCCAGTTTTGCTGTATCTGCTTTCACCAATTATGAAGGTTCTTTGACTTCACCAGAGTGAAGTCCTAAACTAGAATTCACTTTCAGAAATCTTCTCCATAATGTTCAATTTTTATTTTTTGAAACTTCTGTCACAAAACTTCTTGCAGTTGTTCTGTGGAACTGCCATAATATTTCCATTTCTTCCTTACCCAGTCCTCTGAAATATACCCCTGCCAATGTTGGTACAGAAATACGTGGTTTAGAGGGAATTATTGTACTTCTTAACAACCTTTAATTGCTCCATACGCTTACTGTTACCAGAGAGAAAAAAGTATGCTGGGGAATGAGTTCTTGGTGGGCAAAGGCAGATCATCATCTCTGTGTGTCTAGAAGGCAAACTTTATTTTTTGCTTGAAATAATGAACTACTGCCAGCGTGCGTGCACTCTGGAAAAGAAAAAATAAAACTCTTCACAAGCCCACGAGGGTTTCTGAACTGCATTTGTTACAGTGCTAAAACAAACAGTGCTTCTGCCAGTTTGCATTGAAAATGTTTCCTTATTTAACTATGTGCCAGTTATAATCGATAATTAGCATTGGTTGCCCTCCAAAGTCTCTATTAAGCCTTTTATAAAAGGATTTAATAAGTAAAATAGATATTTGAAGCAGATAGGCCATAGAGTTTCAATGGTCAAATATGTATATTTCCTCAAAATTTTTTTCATTTCAGTCATGCAAATTATTGTGTGATACAATTCTCTTGGGAATACTGTAAAACAAGGTATTACTTGTATAATCATTCTATAAAGTACATTGGATTGTGACTATGGAATTGGTACTTCCTTTATCTCTGCTGGTCGTCTTTAGCACTAACTAGAGCTTTGAATATATCAAGGGTCACAGAATGCTTTCATAAATAAATAACCCATATTAAAATGTGGTTCTATGGTTTTCCATTCACAGTGCAGCAGGATCCAGCCATGTTTACTGAGGCCATTATGTGGATGTTAATTTCTCAGTTTGATTGTGTATGCCAAAAAAATTATACTGTATATGGAAAAGACAACATGATCCCTTTCACAACGGTAAAACAGAGAGGCTTCACTGAGAAACCCAAGTGTCAGTTGGTCACTGATCCTGCTGATGACTTCAAGCATTTGGAATGCCAGCTTCCAGGCTGTTCGTTAGCATCAGACCTCAAGTTTTTCGAGTATCTGTATTGGTCCTTCAGGAGCCATACCCCAAAGATCCCAGAAGAATATGTAAGTTGTAATTATGCCTCTGTTAAAACTCATTTACTCTTGCCACAGCAATGAAGTGAGATATAAATAGGATTCATTCCTCTTCCCCACCCAAAACTTCGTTTCTTTCTTTGTGTATTCTTTCAACTTGTCATTCTTCTTTTGTTTTAACAGTCGCAGCATGAGGAAGTGCATGTTGTAGTAGTCTATACAGGGCCTGAACAAGAGAAAATGGTTTGGGGTTATGTGAACATGCCAACACAGTGCTACTTCATAGCAGAGTTTATGGCTGTTTTGTGATATTCTGTCCTTTTTGAGCCTTGAAGGGGGGAAAAGAAAAAAGCAAAAAGCAGTGAGGGCACAGAAGTGATTTGGTGTCTTTTATCACCAAAAAGCCTCAGGCWGAAACCTGCCTCACCAAAATTAATTAATATTTGCACCAAATCCTTTGATCTGAGGTTCTGCACTTCAATGTTTGTGTGATCACACACACACAAGTTGCATCTAAACTTCATCAAACTTCAGATAAAAAAAAAAAAAATCTTGTCCTCCCTTTACAAATGAGCATTTTGTTATGTTAAACCTATCACATATAGATACTTCATAGAATCATAGAATATCTCAAGTTGGAAGGGACCCATAAGGATCATCAAGTCCAACTCCCAATGCTTCTTTGCTCCAACTTCTAAACCTAATTTGATAGCAGCGTTAGAAAACAATCAAAGGAGCCATGACTTTCAGTTGACTTTTCAAATATTTTGAAATTTGCTATTATAAAGAGACTCTTTTCTTTTTGCAAATATCCAGCTATCGTTGCTGATTTTCTTAATATTACAGAGCCATGCCTTCTGAATGGTTAATGACCAGAAGCTTCAGCCTTAAAATTATTGCTGAATGACATGAACATTGGAAGCTCTGTTCAGTTTACATGAGCACAGGTATGCCCTGGCTTTTCAGAGGTGCTGGGATGCTTGAGTTGTCCCTGTGGGCTGGTATATATGACTCAAGACCTAGGGAAAGCCCACACACTTCTTAAGTGGTAGCCAAGGTCAGGTGGATAATGACATTTGAAGTGCGCAGGACACCCCTGGGCAATTCAAATGACACTTGACATAAACTCCAGGGAGTCTCTGTAACTGCTCTATGTTCTTTGCACAAATAGTACCAGGGCTGGCTTTCTCTCAGACAACAGAGACAGTTGCCAGAAACCTCGGTGGCCATAGTTCCTGGCTTGGTGCCTCTGCCAGTCTCAGAGACTGAAATAAAACCCTGAACCCYAAACCTCATTTGTACCCCACTGAAGGCTCTTCTACCATGCAAAGTAACAGCCAAAGCACAGTTCTGTGATTGAGTTAGCACAAAACCCCTTTAGCACCGAATATAATACTGCTGGTGCTACTGCATAATCCTGAATCCAATGTCCAGGCCTTTCCAGAATAGTAAATAATCCCACATGTAAAACCAAGTTAGGTCATCACAATTGTTATCACCCTACAATGAATACCAGAAGAATTAGTAATGACCAGCCACTTGCTGCAAAGTGTTAGAGAGATATGTCTTTTATACTTGATATGCAATAAAAGATGTGGCTGGAATGCAAGACAACATTGGTTTGATTCCCTGCACCTGGAGGCTTGGGGCTGTTTGTATCTTTCTCCTTTTCATGTCAAATGCGGGCATCCTCATCCAGTTTCTTATTTTTTAAAATGTGTGTTTGTTCATTTTTTATTTAGTCTTTGCATAGGCAAAGGTGTTTAAAGTAATAGCTCATTCCCTTTGTGCTTTATTTACACACATGACACACACTCATACCATAGCTGTAACTGTCTGGAGAATAACAATTCAGTGCATGAAAACTCTCAGTGTATGACATTTGTTTTTATTCTGCATGGGAACTAAACCAAAACAATCCTGAAACTTAAAAAAAAAAGAAAAAAAAAGTGTCAAAACAGATGTTTTAAGAGGGGAAAAAAACCAATAATGTTTTTAGCTTTTCTCTTTCTGTCTGTCTCTGTGTCAGCAACAGTATCAGAGAAATATGTACCTGAAAGATTGCCTACATAACAGAACACTGAAAGTAAAACACTTCTAGTAAAATATCCTGGTTTTGATAATGAATAGTTCAATCAAAATATATTATCTCAATGTTCCTATTAGGTATGCCTATAAACACTTCATAACACACCCTCATACCTTTCCCCCACAACAGACATAACACATGTATCTGTTTCAGTATAAACACATTAAACTATTCACAGAAACATGAATATATTTGTGAGCACAAGACAGTCATTTACACTTCAGTATACTTACAAATTTAACACACATATAATAACACATGTAAAGGAATTCATCAGCTCACTTCCTTTTTCCTGAGAGACACATTCTTTGCACTTTTTCTGACTGGTAATAGGAATCACCTAAAGGATGTAAGGCAGAGATACAATAGCAATATGGAGGTCAGTCAAATCCTGCTGTAAAGAACAGCAAAATATGCTCCAATGTTTCTTGAGTACTTAATCTCATCAACGTCACAAGTCAGATTCATATAAAAGATACATGCCAAGGTCTCTTATTTGAATAAGTGGTAGACTTTGGAGGAAGACATTTCCTTGTTAGTAACGTATACCCAGATCATGTCTTTATGAAACAATATTCATACAAGTTCTCTACAAAGACTTCACTTTCTTATTTGTCCGTCTAAGCAGAGTGTTCGTCCTCTGTGGTGGAAACAAGAGGAGTGAGTCAACTTCATAGCTCTTCTACAATGTTTTTGAGGACTCTGTTCTTCCGAGGAGCTCCCTGTTAAAGGGCTTCCCTGCTATAGAAACAGTAGGAAAGAGAGTAAGAATCGTATCCTGTTTTAGTAGCTTGGGGGAATTAGCAATGCTCCCTCTCATACACAGCTAAGCTATACAAACAGCAGTCTGACCAGTTTAAAAAAAAATAAAAATAATCACACAGTCTACTGTGTACTAGAGTTCCTGGTTTAAGTAGAAATAAAATGCTGCTTTCTTAAAGGAAATTCCACATGAAAATTGTTGCAGTTGGAAGCTAAAGTCTGGTCTAAACATATTTTTTTAACTGGTAAAATGCAGTTGGCTAAGATTTTTTTTTTCTCCTTTAAACTGAGATATGTGCAATTATGTGCTTAGTTATATCAGTTCTAGTTTCTGGAGAAGAATAAATAAACTGTAGTAGTGAAAGCAATTTCATACCATTATGCCAGCAATCATAGCCACACTTAAGGGATTGCACTACATAAGTCTTTTGATATAGTCATAACAGTACAACTCTTGTGTATAAACAGAGCCTTTTAGAATATGGCAAGTATCCTGCTGATCTATACTTGTTACTGGGATTACTGGCCCCCTCTGACAAAGCTTCCACAATATTTGTAATATTTCTGCTTGCATTTTATTACTTTCCATTCCCATCACAGCTAAGTAGAGAAGTTGTGAAGAAGAAAGCATTAAAAATAATTAAATTAATTATTTAGTAAGTGTATTGTAACCTCGTAAAATGTTGATTTACCTTTTGGTGAAGCTTTTTGAGTAGTGAATAGTGAAGGACTTGGTAGTATAAAGAGTGAGGTAGGTTTTAGACTTATATGATCCAGTTTGCACATTATTCCTCTCTACCTTTACAAGCAGAGGAAATTCTTTCATTCTCATATTGCTTCCCATATATACCCCTCTCTCTAATGTATTCCCTTCTAGGTACTCTACAACTTATTTGCTTTTGTGGGGAAGAAAAACGTGTTCTCTTCTTCCTGCTAAACTGAGCATAAAATCAAATCTAGTTTCCACAAGTGTTGTAAGCAAAAAAAAAATTTAAATCACACTTTACAAAGCATATTTGGCTATTTGCTAAATGTCTAAACAGGCTGTTGCTTATTATGGACAGTCTCGTCTGCATAAAACTTAATTATGACAGAAACACCATTACACCACTTGATTTTTCCCTTGTGACTTCTCCCCCTTAAGCAATGGTAAAGGCATCAAATTCAACACTGTTTATAACAATTGGGTCTTTGCCAATCAATTCAAGAAAAAAAAGAAATAGATTGACATTATAAAAAAAAGCAGACCCTTGATAATGTTAACCAGTACAGGAACCTAAACCCTTGTGATCTGTTTTAGCAATTAATTATACTGTACTCTCAGGCTTCATATACTCAAAACACAAGCTGGTAAATTGACAAGTTTCCTGGGACAGTTGTTTTTTTTTCCGTGTTGAAGTGCAGAATCTTTGTTAAGCAGAATTACTGTTTTTCACAAGAGGATCTTTGATTTGTCAATAAAGTTTTTGAATTGTCGTGCTGACGCCAAGCCTCCCATTTAAAGCCAACAAGCAAAGATACAATTCCACTTGACAATGCAAGAAGTAAGGAAAAAGGATGCACAATGGAAAAGTGAGGTGGTATTATACCTTAAGCATCTCCAGATTGGATGCTTCATTTCTGGTGAAGAGTAGTTACAAATAACTAAGATCTGGTAGCAGTTTTGTAATCTTTTTCTGTTACACAGATGAAAATGTTTGCTAAGTAGTTTTTGTTAATCTCATCAAAGAAGCGAAAAAATATGTAGGCTGTTGAGAATTAACTTTCCCGTTTGAACTCTGGAAGAGCTCTTTGCAGGTTCTCATTGCAAGAGACACTTTTAGGTCTTTGTGAATAAAGCCAACCCAATGACTTTGTTGGAAAAAACCCACAGTTAACTGTTTGCTGACTTTTAAGATCATTAAATTAGCTTCAGCATTTCAAGAGGCTAGGAGTTTTTAGGTGGATAGATGGAAGATCATAGCAGTCAGACAAAGAATGTAAGCAGTGCATTAAAAATCAACCATGTTGTCCTGAACTGACTACCTACCGTTTTAGAAAGTTCAAAAAGGAAGTGTTGATCCATATAGAGACAACAGTAAAGGCAAAAATAAGCTTTCTTCCTTGGACATGAAAGCAAATACAGTTTACTCTCATCTACCATAAAAATAAGAAAGCTTATTTCTTCCAGTTCTTATTGTTGCGTTAAAGGCTGAAGTAGCCTAAGTTGTCGTTATAAGTCCGGTCACGTTCAGTACAAACAGTTCACTGAACTATCATGATTACGGATGCACAAATAACGACATACACTTCCTCAGTCTGGTCGCGTTCTATGAACTACCACGGCCGCACTCAAAAGGTTTGRTCRCGYTCAATGAGAACTAYCAYGGSCAGATTAATGAGTAGCGCAGTTTATTGAAGCAACAGATACACAGGTTCTTTGGATTGCCGGTGATAAATTCGCTGCCTACAAAGCACGTGCAAATACTAAAAGTGTGAGTACTACAAATGCGTTAAAAGATATAAAGTGACTCTACAGAGATTTCTAAGTTTCCCGGGAAGACACTTGGTATGACCAAGTGTTTGAATCTTACCCAAAGGCGTCCCGATGGGGGGAAGAGAGGCTCAGCTCGTTGACTGATCCCAGAAGTTGGAATAGTATACAACGATGATACCTTCCCTAACATTCTCTCTCTCACTAGCTATTTTTATATTATTTTTACCTTTTAGGTGGAGCTTGAGTGACTCTAGTCATACATACCTTTGTTATGATTGGTATAAAGCTTTCTCGCTTTGTTTTAAAGGTATAGACCAGAAAGAATTCAAAGCRCAAGCTCAGTGAGGTGTGGTCGCACCTTGGAGGCAGGTAACTTTTGGGATGGAGGTGTGTTTTGGTATTATAATGTAAAGAAGTTCACCAAAAGGACAGCATTTTATCAAAACATGACAGACCATTGGCTCAGGGTAGTGAATATGCATCTTATYGAACCTTCAAGTTCCCAAATATTACAGAGCCTGGCCGCGGTGTCTCCACTCCGCTCCACTCTCCGTACAGTTCCTCCTAGAGTTAGCACACGAAGCTCCCCTGATGTGTTAACATCTAAGGTTACAGGCCTAGGGAACTCCCGTGGATTCCTTGCATACCAGCYGCACTACACCCTGGAAGCTTCTTCAGTGCTGTACCTTTCTTTAAAATATGGATATAAGTCAAATTTTTGGGTTACCTCCTGCCATTATTCCGCACTTATGAAGTAGAAAATTCCCATGAGAAATTAAACTCATGGTTTGGGTGGAATTCTAGAAGTTTGATCACTGACTTATTAGAAACAAGATTTCACCTCTAGTAAGAAAAAGTCATTTTCCTATAGTAGCACTAATAAAAAATAGCCGTGATTTTTGCAAATTCCATTGTTATTAAAGACAACGTTGACAAAATATATGAGTATTTTTACCTCTTCTTCAATGTTTGATGGTGTCCTTAGGTTTTGGGTTTTGCAAGATTAGAAGGTTAGAAGCTTTTTCTTTTGTCATAAACACAACATTTACAAAAGTTTCCTTATAGAGTGAGAGTTTTATGTTCTGCACTTTGTGTAACATAAAATGGTCTTTCTGCTTAGTAGGCTCTTCATCATGGGGTTGGACAGTTTTGACTAAATTTGCATGAAATTTCAAAGGCAAAACAAAAACAGCTATTAAAAAAGGAACAGTTTTTAAATGGATAAAATAAATAATAAATAGTACTTCATATACTAAGATACAAATAAAATTCCTAAAAGTAAACAAGGCTATTAGGATAAAATACATTGCTCAAGGCTCAAGAAAAAGGACATTTTAAAATGTATTAGGTGAAAAAAACTAGTTATAGTGTTGGCCAGTAACAGATGGAAATGATAAAACATTCTTAGTAAAAATGAAAATGCTAGCTTTTAATAAATCTCTCTCATCTTTATTTTGAAAGAAGCAAAATTATATGCTTATATAAGAGTTATGAACTATTCTACAGTCCATTAGCAGCTGAGTAGACTGTTGATCTTGTGAACAGATAGATGACTAAATGTCTAGTCCATTGATGATAATTATCAATGTGTTTTAAAATACTAAGGACATTCTAGAAATCTAAACAAATACTTGTTATCATAATTTTCCAAATGGGCAATCAAGATGACCTAAGCCACTATAGGCTGATTAGACAGACGTCAAGCTCACAGAGGTTTCTACCAATAAATAATTAGGAAATGAGAGAAATAATTAACATTAGCTAATGTACAATATTTAAATATATCTTGCTAAATAAGCATGAATCATTCTATTATAAAAGTATGAATATGTTTCATATTTTGATGGAAAAAAATATACTTAGACATGCTTAGACATACATTTGACATCATATCATGTGAACTGCTTTATTTGCAAGGATAAAGCACATATTTCATAGAATTTGTGCTGTCCAGCTGAGGGATCTTAAAACATAGATGTCATAGAAGAATCAGAATTGAGTGGGGGTGTTTTAACAGGGCGGTCGGAGAAGCAGTAATAGTAGGGTTGACACTGTTCAGTTTTTTTATCAGTGACCTGGGGGTTAAAGTTAAAATAACAGCTGATAAAATTAAAGAAAGATTGAGGAAGCAATAAATAATTATGGACATTATAGTAGTTATATGGAACCATCTGGAACCATTGTCTGATAAATTGGAACTATTCAGACAAAATGGATTGTAATGCAGTTTACTGTGTAATTTAAATCAAGAAATTCACAGCATCTACTGGTTGTTGACTAATCTGTTCAAACTAAGCTATTCAAAAGAGGCAACCAGTTTCTCATGAACTCTTATGCAATAACTCTACTAGTGAACTAAAGCAGGACTAAGGTTGGACTTGAACTTACCATTTAATTGTGAAGAGATTGTCTAGAATTCTGTGTCACTAGTGCCATCTCAGGTAAAGCTCAATCTTACCTACCTTGCAGATCGTTTTTTGTTGTATTCATAATATCATATGTGACACTATACTAAATATTTTTTGAAATTCAGCTAGTATAGATCCGTCACATTTTATTTATGTAATGATCATTCTCGTTAAAGAAACTCCATATACATAGGCAATTTCTTTTAACAGAACCTCTAATGCTGTGGATGTTGCTCTTTACATTAGTAAAGTATCTGACTGAAAGCATGTGTGAAGCACCCTTTGAAAAGAGATTAAGTCAGTCCTTTTTACATTTTTAAGAAGGGGAGGAGGAGTGTGAAATAATTGGAAAAGGTGTTGGCCTAAAAAAATACTGCTACAACATTATAGGCTAAATGTTTTACATGATTTGAAAGGAGTGACATGCTATTTCAGCTTTTCCAGTAACTGCTTTGGAGTATTTGTACCATTTCCTCTGGGTAATGTTCTGAGCTGCAATCAGTTCCTTAAAGTGCTATTCCCGCCGATTTGTGCAGAAGGTCAGTGAAGGCAAATATCACCTTTTAAAAGCATATCAAGTTTCATTAGTGCTAGTTCTTTTCTTACCCCTAATGGCTTGGAAGCCTGTTCACTGTGTTTTGAACCATAGAGCTGTAATTTGAAGATGCTCTAATGTAGCATATATCTCTTTAAGAAGACAAAATTTAAGTGCTACAAGCATAGGTCATATTTGCAGTTTGTACAAAGTAGTTTAGCATTATTGACTTACTAGAGACAGTTGACTTCAATTTACATCCAGTAATTTTGTTAAAATTACATTCAAGCACAGTTAGTCAGATTCAGGATTCAGATTTTTATCAAAAAGGGGACTTTTAGTGATAGTCATCTGTGTGCATATAGATATAAGTGTATACCGTTTCTGGACCTTTCTGGATCAGAACAATTAGTTCTGCAGTGAAATGAACTTCATTTAAAACTATCTTGCAGATGCAGAAAAAACTGAACCATGGTTTACAATCAAGCTTACCACTGTCTTGTACAAACTACCCAAGGAAATCATGGCATGTTTGTATCCCCAAAGATGTTGGATAGACAGGGACCTTTTTTAGGAATTTCTAATTTCTTAAGTGAGATAAGATCTAATCTACCTTCATATTACTGCCTTCCTATATCTATCTCCACTTTGGCCACAAGATTTTTTTTCAGTCATTTGATAAAAATTTTAGAGTTGCTTGTTCTATTAGAAAAATATATAATAAATCAAAAACATTTTGAATTTTCACTCAAAAAAGTGGGGAGGAAGAATGAAGCAAATTCTTAAAACTTACTTCTTTTTTTCATGCAGAGGTTTGGCCAGTCCTACAAGATGAGAAGTTTAGATCCAGCTGTCCTATTTCCCAGGCCTGAACTTTTCAAAGTTTTAAATCAAGGGGTTTAGCTTAAATTAACCTGAGTATGAAATTTTTACTGGCATGATTGAGATTTGGTCACTTAAATGTTAATAGGTCAATATTAAATGAAATTAATGAAATTTGAACCAGTTTTTCAAAAAGTTTAGCACAAGATTTTGTATCATCAAAATAACATTTACTGGAGTATTTTTAGAATTGTTTGCAATTTCTGTTTGGTTGGATTTTTTTTTCTTTAAATCATGAACCCATAGGATCTGTGGAATATTGATGTACTGTATAATGATTTACAAATAAATACTCATAGTAAAAAACCAAGAAATGCCTATAGATATATTCATAACTACATGCTTTTAAAAGTTAACCAAGCTTTTCCAGATTTTGGAACAAACACTTCTGGATTCAGTTTTTCCCCGGTTACAGATCAAGAATGGTCTAATTTACTTAAATCAGTTATTCTATTCCTAGAAAATAACGTGAGCACAAATTAGTTCTGGGCATAACACATTTCTCCTTATGCATGTTGCAAATAATGGAAATGCTTTGGTGAATTTAAAAGCAGGGAGTGATTCTGTGCAGGTCTCTTGATGCTGAATAGCTCAGAGGAGGCTGTTATAACTTATAATACCTTTCAAGAACAGCCTAGATTTAAGCCCAGGGCTCAAAGACTTGGAGCTATTTAAGCCATATTTACCCTATTATCAATGTCTGATCTTAAGATCAGACATCTTTTTTTTTCCCCAGTATTATATACAGGTACTATATAGTTACACTGATATAACTTCTAATGTAAACCGCATTCTATTGATTTTAAAGTGCTTTGTAATGTCCTCATACAAAGAAGCTGTATTCCAGCCTGTGTTTTACCGCAACAGGGATGTTGTATTGTTAAAATTGCACAGGCAGAATTAAAATAGTATTAAAATAGTACAAATTTTGATGTACCTGAGCTCAGACAAAAAATGTCGGAAAATTGCACTCTGAATTATTTTTCCCACATCTGCTAGTAACATGTTGAATGACCCATGGTAAATCATTTCCAATCTGAATGCAATTAGTTTATGTTTTTATAAAGAAAAAAGGAAAAATGGTAACAGAAGTAACTTTTCATATTATTTACCTAAATATTAGGAATCAGTAGGAAACATAGCTTTTGATAGGATAAAAATAGCATTGATTTTTCGTTTTGACATTACTCAGCTGAATTAAGAGAAACATGAAATATATTAAAGTCCAAAATCATAAAATTAAAAAGTGAAATTTGTATTCAATTTCAAGCATAATCTTTTTGTTATTTTTATTAAAAAGTAGCTCTGCTTGGAATGCATCTGTTCAAAGACTAATATATCTGTTAGTTGAACAGATACTGCAGTAACAAGCATAAGGAATTCAAGGTGGATTTACTGGGACAGCCAGAAAGTGAGAACCATCTTAAAATACTTTAAAAATGACAAAGTTATATGAGTTAAAGGTGGGGGGTGAGAGTAAAAAAAGACTGAAATTGGCCCCGGGTAAAGACAGGAAAATGGAATCATAAATCATATAAGACAGCTGTGTTCTTTTATCCATGGATCCAGATGTTCCCACTAAATGTGTAACAACTTCAGAATTATTTTACAAGGAGGAGAGGGACTGTGAATATTCCATTTCTCTCTTTCTTAAACAACACTTGCTGGGAATGTTTGGTGCCAAGTAGAAACTTTGACCTGTGCTTGCAGGAGAGCAGCGTCTGAACAGAGTTCTTAAACATAGATCAACCAACCTGGATTATGATATGATTTAAACAGCCAGTGCTAAAAGGCTAAAGTTATACTGGAATCTTTTTGAAAACAGTGACTAGAATCGAATCCCTGGTTGAAGCATCTGGATAATACGAGACCAGATACCCTCACTGACTAAGAATTTCTAAATGCTAGCCAGTGTCGTTGGATGATGGAGTCCTGTTAGAATTATAATCAGTTTCATACTGAGTTTGGAAGTAGATGAATATTAGATGACAAGAAAATGAAATTATAAGTCACTTCAGATATGTTTTGAAATGGCAGCTCTGGACAGACCATGACGAAGCTATTTAAATATCTTCCAAATGGAAATTGATTTTCCTCCCTCCTCTCTGCCTCATCCTTAAAAAGTAATAGTTGGTCGTAAACCAACTTCTTTTTTCAAGTAAAATAGAGAAGGAAAACTTTTCCCACTCTTCTAAATGTTTCTGTATTACCTAGAAGTAAAAGGTAATTTTTCTTACTTTTTTCTTTATGTTAGTTTCCTTCCACAACCTAGTTTTGAAACTTAAAGACTACTACCTAGAGCTATTCTGTAGTCATCTGGAAAGATGCCTTATGCTGATGATAAAAAATAGCAAGCTACTGGGTATTATTAGGTTATTTCTGTAATTACAACTCTGTGACTGAAGACAGCTATTAGGTGATTATCACACCATTGTTTGCTGAAGAGGGGAGAGGAGGAGGAGTCTCCATTAAATCGTCAAAGATATGAATGTTCTTAAAAAAAGTGCAGATATTATATTTTCTTTTTAATTTGATCTACAGGGACCTGAGCCACTATTCTCAATTTAGCTCAATGCAAAAAATACAGAGAAAAAGAAAAGGCAGATACATCTACCTCTGGATTCAGAAGTTAATATTGAAGTCATAGAGATAAATAAGTGCATCCCCACTGAAGCATCATGAAGCTGATTCTTTGCATTGAAGAAATGGGATCTTTTGGTTAAAAAATTATATGACTTTTCTAGTGCTATGTTCCACAGAAACCTGAGTCCCTATAAACTTAAGGGTACTTCTTTTCAGTTTGTTCTCTGTAGTTCAGAGCATGACAAAATTGAAAGTGATATCTGGTCTCTATACAGTCTTTCTGCATCTTTACATAAATGCAGCCACTTCACAGCAGTAGAGATCTTTGCAAGATATATCATGGATTGAGATGTGGGCTTTTTTAAATATGTTAGAAGACATTGGGTCCATCATGTGTTCTTTGGCAGATTTTTCTTTCTTTTTTTTTTTATTTTCTTTTTAGTGAAAATAATTGTTTCTCAATTTGACAGGTCTCTGCTATAAAATATATTGAACTTTGTGCTGTTATATAAATGTAGTTAGGAAGATTTTTTTTTTAAACATTTTTCTTTCTCTTTTATACATCTTCCCTCAAAACTTTTAATGGGGACATGAACTAGAAAAAAATAGTGTGAATACCATTTTAAGATAAATTTTTAATAAATGGCTTAAAAGTCCCACAGACCTCCTGAAGAGTTTGGAAAGCTTGTTTTCTTTCTGACAGACCTATTTAGGTGTATACCACCTCTGAGAGATCAGTGAAGAAGTGAGATTAGCAGATTTTTCCAAATGGCTGAGATAAACATGGTTATTTTCAGACAGACCCAGTTCTGACCACAATAACATCCAACACAAGAACAGCTTATAACTTTCCAAAATCTTATTAGATCTAAGGTTATTTCTTTTCCTTTTCTAGGCTATGAAAGCATCAAGACTCTACATGACTATTATTAGGAAAACGTTGGCTTGAAGAAGTTGCTGTAACAGTGTTACATGATTCCATATTTCCTCCTTTGGTTTGGGTGGTGAGTATTTTTTAACTCTCATGTGTTTTTAAAACTCCACACAGTTTACAAATTCTCCTTCAGTTTGTATATTATATTCCATTGTTATATGGAAAGGACTGAAAATACATAATTTTCAATCCTTAATCACGTTTTTTTACCTTTTCAAGGTATTATCAAAGTGTCAGTGATTACTTGATGTGTCTTACAAAAAGGCTTTGGATCACCCTTTGAATAAAAAGCTAGGTATGTGGCAATTAGAAAATGTTTGTGAGTTTATTTCTAAAAGCTGAGGCAACCTGCTTAGAGTTTAGAGTGAGTAGTGGTGTGATGAACACCTTTGTTAAAGGAAAATGCATAAGGGAAAGCACAAGAACAATGTACTGTGGGAGGAGTGAATCAGATGAGGAGTTTCTAAGCAGCTCTAGCATTCAGCTCAATATAAGGAAAGGTTTATTTAACTTTAGAAGGGATGAAAATAGAAAAATCTAAGATTGATTTTAAATCCTGTGAACTTTAATATGGTCTGAATATCAAACTTTTCAGTAGAAAAAAAGCTAGGTTAATCTAAACTAGTATAACAATCCTAATATAACTATGATTGCAGAAGGAAGAAACAGATATCAGCCTGGAATATTGCTACATGTAAGTTCTTTTTAATCTAAGTATATGAAGTACATTAAAAATAAGATGTGCTTATGTGACTGAGAGGAAAAAGTGGCTCAAAGCACCATATTGGGGGGAGGAGCTACCTGTGTTATGCCCTTCATCAGTTAGTCAATTGGAGAAAACATCCCAACACATATTCAACCAGGTGCAGATGAACTAGGTTGAAACATGTCCATATTCCAGCCAGAATTGTACTTCAAGTAGTATCAGCTTAAGGAATGTGAATGATATGATGGGAATGAAAAACTGAAGACATATTAATGATAGTAATGAGTTAAACTTAAGATGGTCTCTTTCTCTCATGGAAAATAGACATTTTTTGGGGAAAAAAGTGGTTTAATAGTTCTAAGTGCTAATGGTGTGAAATGGGGAGCGATGGGAAAAAAAGACTATATCGTAATCAGTAAGAGTACATAGGACATTGAAATTTAGAGGGAAGGAAGACTGGAACGGAAGTAATTCTGAAAAGGTAGAGAAAATCTCATTAAGAAGAAACTTACAGTAGGGGCGGCTGATGAAGACAGCAAAGGACTATTGGAAAGAATCTTTAATAAAACAAGGGCCCTGACATTGAATTGCTTAATGACCTGTGGGGCTCAGTTACTGGGCTCAGGGGTTTAGGGCTAAGTGACACACTTTCAGGAACAGATGTTGCTAATAATAAGAGTTCATACACCTCAAAAGTGCTAAGGGTCAAAGGAATAACCCTCATGGGCAGTGACTCATGGTATCACTAGACTGAATGTACTGAACTAGATCTCAGCTGGTACGAATCAGTGTAGTTCCATTAGCCATCTCAGTAGTCTCTTACTGTAGCTAGTATTTGCCTATACATGCCATATTTGAAGCTTACTTTATTTAATTTTTCTCCTATGAGAAGAACTATATTTCCCAGATTTGTTTGTATTATGATAATTGTTTCTGAGCTGGTGATGACAAAGACCCAGATTGGGGAAAAAAAAAAAAAAAAAAAAATTAGGCAAATAAACTACCCATTTGGTAGAATTCATATAACTGTAGCAGGGCAGTTTACAAAAATCCTCCCTTCATAATTTTTCTTTTTTTTTTGAAGTAAAGCATGAAAGAGAAAGCCTAAAAATCTACATCTTGCTGAAAACTAGTTTCACATAGAATCACCCAACTTAAGGGTGCAGGCAGGCAACCAAATTTCAAAGAAAGGGTAGATATCAGCTAGACTTATGTCTACTAAATTTTTTGGCTGGCTTAGATGTTTCCTTCCTTAGTGTTCTGAGTTTCATTCTGAGCATCTGTCTGTCTACCTTGAACATATAGTGACCTTAAGGACCTTGCTAACCATTGCAAATTTCACTATAGCTGCCAGACTTTAACTTTACGCTCTGAAGGATTCAGCATAAATATGGCTAAAATCTTCAGAAAATCTGGAACCAGCTTTTTGCCCTGTCTCCAACACTTGGCTTTGAATTTGTGTGATACATGACAAATGTTCACTCTTTCAACACTTTGCTGCCTCATGTTACTGATCAACAAAAGGACAAAGGATTTTTTGCCTTTAGGTGATGCATTTTTTTCTGATGCAAGTTGGCAATGAATCAAATAGCTGTGGATGGCATTCCACACGAATAGAATGATGACTGGCTGCTCCATAGGAAAATGTCACAGTGTTTTCTAAGCAATGAATGGATATTTTAATTTTTTTTAACCTCATAATAATTCATGGAACCTGGTTGACTAGAGTTTGGAAAGGTCTTGGGTGAAAACATGACAACACTGAGACTACTAAAGAATTTTATTAATGCCAGTGGACTTGAAATTTACACTGGGACATTTTTATAAAGGAATCTGAAAGATCTGGCTTTTGTTCCAGAATTCCTGATGGACTCCTACCTAGTATTTGGTGAAAAAAGTGTAGATGTTAATAGGGTGAATACACTTGTTTAGAATATATATAGTCTTCTTTGGGGAACAGGYCATCTATTTTTCTGTTTTGGACGTCCCCTGTAATGGGCTTCCATAATGGGATATGCCAGGCTGCAGCTGTGTTGGTGGTTTGGGAGAATTAGGAAAGTAATTCTAATTCTTTGCTGCCTTAAGTATCTTACCTGTCCTTAGGAGGATCAAGGGACTTAGGAGCTCTGAGACTTCCAGCCTAATTTTACTGCAGTGTTCTCATTTTTATTAAGAAAGCAAAATTGTTGGCAAAAATGAGAATACAAAACAATAATAATATTTTTTTTTACCCTTGGATTTCATTCAATAAATTTATTTTCCTCAAGCAAGGACCAGGTGTTGAGACCCATTTCATTAGTCCTTTCATGCAAATGCAGGGAACTTCTGACCCTCCTGTATATAATTGGAAGGCTGAGTAATTGCATGTTATATAATTATATGTTTAGTACTTTGGAAATGGACCCAGGCAACAGTTTTCAGCCAGGAAAAAAAAACACAAAACAAAACCCAACAAAGCAAAAAAAAAAAAAAACACAACCTCATGTACTCAGCAATGATTTTTTCTTTGTTTGCATTTKATGTGTGAATGAGTGTCTTTCATCTGCTTTTTTCTGCTTTCTGTATTATATACAAATATTGGAGAGTAAGGCTTTAAAAGAAAGACCATAAGAAACCAAAAGATTTTCTGCTGATCGGGAGAAACACATTTTTTTTCCTATCTCTTCTCCCCCACCAGCCCTTAACCGATTATCTCTGTGTTGCTAACCTGTTGCACTTTTTTGCATGCTTTAGAGTCATCTATTAAAATGTAGAACAGTAGTTTTTAATCAAGGTCTTGGAAAGACATGAAATGAAGGGCTGATGAAGGACAGTATTATCTAAAGAAAAATAGTATGCAAAGACAGGGGCAACATGGAGACGAAAGACATGTGGGCACATTGAGCTATGTTGTGGTATAGCTATGCAAAAATAAGGAGGTCAATTTTTTATTCAATCTAGGAGAACATTTTGTGTGTTTTTCTGGTCCTAAATGGAAATTACTGCAACAATGGGACTACTATAATTATTCCAGGGTTTCCTAGGGGCTTGGGAAATTCAGGAAATTTCTTTCACATACAATAGTGCCTCCTCCTGTCTCCGCATCAACCTCTCCAAGCATGATATGCAAATAGAGGCCAGAAGTAGTTAGTTATGTGGACTTCCTTGTGACATGAACCCTTAGGCTCTCCTTCAGGGAAGATGCAGAGTTGGTTAGGGCCACAATGCCAACTAACAGAAGGGGGAAATGGGGTGCACCCAAGGAGTGAGAAGACATAGCTAATCAGATCAGTTCTGAATATAAATAGGATGCAAAGAGAATCTAAAGAGCATTTTTATATGCAAGTATGTAGAACAACCCTCTTTTCCACACAGGAGTGGGTATTGCTTGAGTGTGTGTGACTGATAGTATTGCATGACCACTTAACAGACAGTCTTCTTCACAGGTATCAGGTGCCAGAACTGATGTTTTTGAACTCTCACTATATTGCTTAACATGAAAWGCTGAGTAGAGCATATAATCAAGTACTGGGTGGCTATGTAGGGACCAGATTTCTTTCATTGTTACTGTGGAAAGTTTAGAAGCAACTGTGAAAAGAATTCCATCAATTTGCAAGCTGATCTTATTATTGGACTTCATCTTTTTCTTTACTGTTATTTCACTGACCTGAGGCAAGTCTCAAGAATTACCATGCTGGGAAAAGGTTAATTGTCTGTTTAGACATTGAATAGAAAGAGAATATTTAATTCTACAGTTGCATCATTCATTGTAAATATTCTGGATCAAGGACTTTTTGGATTTCATTTGTTCAGTGCCTAGCACAATAGTTCCCCTGATTGAGTTCCTGAAGTTTTACTGAAATAGAATGAATTGATGAATAAATGAATAAATAAATACCTAACCCAATGTTTCAGACAGAGGCATGAAATCCTTTTTATACAGGTAAATGTGCTATATAGTATCCTCTATAGAGGGGAAAAATTCTTCCTAAGAGATGACAATAATTTTAAAATAGGAAGATTCATAATCCTTATAGGCTTTATCCTAATGTGTAATTGCAAATGTCACCAAAATACGATAGCAGTACATAATTCTTGTATTAAAATAAATTTGACAAGTTCTTTTTTAATTGTATCTCATAAGCCATTGTTTCATAGGTTAATAGAGTAGAGGGAAAAATATAATAAGAAAAAAGGAACAGTTAAACAAAAGCAGGCGAAACAAATTGGAATAAGTGAGAGAAATCATGATTAGTGTACATAATAACTCCCCGCATTTTTCCCCTGAATTTTCTCAATTATCTCAATATGTTCATAGTGTTGCCTATTCCTGTGGGGTATTTGCTAAATTAGACCTATTTGAGAATCCAGAACTGCATGCAAATGAAGCCTGCTGATTTTGCAGTTTTCAGATATACTTTTGAATAGTCACACAGCTGCGCTGCACAGCACCAAAGCAGCGGATGTTATTCCTCTGGCAACATGAGCTGGTATAGCATAGGAAATTCGGGATGATTTTCTGAAGCCATTCCAAATTCTCTGGTCCAGATTCTTAGCCTTTCTGCGACTGCTTAGGGCCATTCTGGCAGTTCAAAGCAACTGTAAAGTCAGCATTTCCATCCTGTTAGGAAGAAGGAAAATTTGAGCCTTCAAAACTAATCTGGCAATTTGAAGAGAACAGGTCTTTTGTAAAGTTTTTGACACTTCTGTTTGTTTCTCCATAAGGAGACTGGGCCAGGAGAGAAAAGAAAATACCCRAACAATATCCATATGCGCATGCATCTTGGAACATGCTCCGTATCCTATCAGCTGAAGTATGAGGGAAGTGTTGGTAGAGAAATGCTTGGATATATTTAAATCATGTTATACACTGAACAGTCAGCGTGTCCGTTTTTACTTCCATGAACACATATGCTGTTTTGAAATCCAGGGGTAAAAGTAGGCCCTTGGAAAAGGTTCCCTCGGCAGCTTGACTCTACTTGAACTGTACACATGGTGAAAGTAAGCAGAAACCTCTCATAAATTACTACTAGGGATTCCCTGCTGTGTGGTAGTCCTGAATTTCAGCCTACTCACATGCTGTGACTCTTTTTCCCTGAGTACAGCAGACTAAATGGCTGTGGGGCAAGTGAAAGTATGGCACATTTTGCTTCACCTATTCCCAGAGATTCCTTGCCGGTCACTGCTACATTACAAAATAATTCCCAATTTGCTTAACCCTAGGTAGGCACAAACATATACTTGAGTCACAGTTTCTACTTTTTGCTCTCAACCTCTAGTGTGCCCTGAGTGACTGGCGAAAAAACACATTTCTTTATAGCTATTCATGTTCCCATCATGCTCAGGCTGAGGTTTCTAAGCTTGTAAAGGAATAAATCCTTTCTTTCTCACAGTCTTAATTCATAATGTCTAGGCTGCAGGCTGAACATCTCTAGTTCAGAACATTAAAGACATAATGCCTTCTTCCTCTCTCATTCATGTAATTCTATAAGAAGCATGTTCTGCCAAAAAGAAAGGTAGGGGGTGGTGGTGTAGAGATTCTAAATGTGCAACGTAACAGTCTGCCTTCAGCAAGAAGTGTAGCAAACCGCAGCAGAATAGGAGCCATAGTCCTTGAATATGACCCTGAATGGACCTTTTTCTGCACTTTATATCTCCCCATTGGATGTATTTATTGTTTTTTTTTTACTTTCTCTTGAGACTTATATTTAAGTTAGTGATTTTTTACCATATTGCTGTTTAATCCTATGAGGGATGGAAAGGAAAACAGTTTATAAGGTTTGTAGTGACCTTGAAAGCAGAAACAGCTGCCAAGGTCATGTTCAGCCTGTTGACTGAGTTCAGCAGGGATCTTTCAGGTTGATCAGTTTTGCCCCTGCTAAAGGTATCACATCAGTCAATGGAAATCCCAGAGAGAAAATGGGTTAGACATTTCTTCCTTCAAAGACAAAGAAAAGTTTATACATGCATATATTTGAACCTACATGTGATGTGTGTTGCAAATCATGAGGAGTATCTGATAAGAAGCCATGCCTACTAACAGTATACAGCTTGCAATTACATTTCTTGAAGTTGCCATTGAAAGTTAAATTTTAATTCAGCTTTGATCTGCTATGTATTTCTGGTAGAGGGCTGTAAGCTTATTTCTCTCTCTAATCCAGAGACTGACAGCACAAAAGAATTGGGAAAAATGCTTCATAAAATGGCCCTGTGGGGGTTCTTTCTCTCTCTTTGCTATCAAATTTGCTCATGGTTTTTAGGGACAAATCAAGGGGGTTCCACACCTCCCCCCATCCCCTTCACATTGTGAGCCTTGGAATTTAATTGAGGTTTTGAAAATTGTCAGTGTTCTTTCTGATTGATCATGAATAATAAAGTACTTGCAGTTAGAATCCAAATGATTATTTTGTTGATGTTGAAAGAACCATAGTAGAATCCAGTTTATCCTTGTCTTATTGGGTCTGTAGTAAAAAAAATTGTGTGTGTGAGAAAAAGGAAGATGAGGTGTCTATAAGAAAAACAGAAAAATTGCTCAAGGAATTTTCTTTTCCAGGTATATTTTTCATTCATGAATAATTCCAAGCTATATTTTTCAATCTTGCATGCTTTTCTACATAATTAAGGTGTGGACTGTAAGGGAAGGAAAATGAAGTATGCAGGTTTGTGCAAAGTGTTTAAAAATGTCTTGTTTAAAGAATTAACCAGTTCAGTCAGAGCTCTTTATTTAGTAGTGCACAATGACTGGGAACAAAAGGACAAGGGTAGGCAGTGGAAGGGGTAGCAGAAAAAGTCTATTTTCAAGCTTTTCAGTTTTGTGGCTCTTGGATGATTTGCATCTTTGGGATCTCCTGTGATCTTCTTGTCATTCCTTCACCCCGGTGGTCAAGTCACGACCTAACTCCAGGTATAGAACTGTGATTTAATCATTCTCAGTTCCAGCTGAGACTTTTCCTTATCCAAAATAAAATTGCTTTATACAATTTAAAGGGAAGTCATAGAAATAACAACTATTTGCTACCCTGATTAGTTGCTTTGTCCTTTGATACAGCATCATAAGCATATTTACGGAAGAAGTGTCTTTGAAGGTTTAAAACTGCTGTTGTTAGCCTTGTCAGAGCTCTGGAGGGTGAGCAGTATGAAAGTAGTGGCTATTTGCTGTGGTTGTGTTTTCTTCAAGCCCCTTTCTTACATGATTGCGGGTTTCGCATCTTTATGTAGCTAAACTGAGATTTTTCCTTCTTTTCAGAGGAAAAGCAATAGTTTTTTATAAGGTCTTTTCTTTTTTTTAATAAAATGGAACTGCACACTAAAAGCATCACATTCTTTTAAATTTTCATATTTCTTTCATGAAATCTATGTCATAAAAACTAAAACCATTGTAATGCCACTCTGATCAATAGGTCACAGCCCTTTATCTTCTTTATCTGTTCCTCTATACTTTCAAGGTTGGATTACTGCAGGCTTCCAAATTATTCCACAGAGCCTAGGTCTTTACACAGATTTTAGGGGCTGAAGTTTCATGAGGCTTATGAATGTAGTTCGGTCCAATGGGAACCCCAACATACATTCCTCATGGTATTGATTTCAAACTCATGGTGTAGTTGAAGGCTAATATAAGAATATTGATTTAAATGTTTCAAATTTTGGTAATACAGAATTTATCAGCCTCACATTGTACAGCCTGGACATGCTTTTCTTTTTCCTTTCACCTATTGTCCAGCTCATAGCTGGATAGTTCTCCTAGGTTAAATGCTTTGACAAAGCTCAGAACACCTCTGGTGAATATAGCATTAGGCTTGGACTTGAGCAATTCTGCCTAAAGTCTGTGTGACCTTGGAAAGCCAATTAGTATCTCCACTTTGATTCTGCATCTATAAAACACAGATGTTAACTTCAGGTTAGATTGGGAATGAAGATAAGTACCTTAAAGACAATAATGTTTTCATCTAAAAGAATAAGGAAAAAATCATTTAAGTAGTGAAGACAGATACAATGAATAGATAAGGCCTTCCCATGAAGAAAATGAAACAAACCATGCAAAATTGCCCCTTCCCACCTGAAAACAGTTTAGATACTCAAAAAAGATTTGTCCTTCTCTTAAGCACTCTATTTAAAAATATTTATAGTTCAAAAGACATTGAAGACTAATGAGCACTGAGCAGCAGCAACATGAGAAAGTATTCATTCTTGTGTTCATGCTCTACCTTGAGATTTTATTCTTCAGAAAATTAAATCAATTATAGCTTCTCAAGAAACAGTTTATTTTCCTTTCACAAAAATTTTGTGGCTTGTATTTTTCTTTAAAAAACTGGATAGAAAAACATTAACACTGTAGCCATTTTAACGATGGCTAAAAACTAAAATGAGGAGTAGAGGGGAGAAATAGACATGTATTCACTGTTGAGTTGTGAAAGATTTTATATATTTTTCTGCAAGGTAAAAAATAAATTAATAAAATACATCTTGTCAATTAAAGACTGAATTTAAGGTTAATGTTCAGTAGTGATACACATGTTCTGAAGCTGGATGACACGCTTTTCCTATATGGCCTATGGGGCAGCAACCTTTGGAAACTGACTGTTATGTTCTTTAATAACACTTGTATGTTCTGCTCAGAAAAGCAAGGTACTTAAAGCAGTAAATAATTCTTTTGATAGTAAAACAGTCATGTCCTGCCATTGTTCACCTGAAATGTCTGCTGGCTACAACTGTCATATTAAGTAGCCTAATAAGTGCATCTCTGTGTTTGTAGGCTACTGGCAAATGTATATTTTAGTTTCTCCGTGTGTCTGAACTGCAAGTAGTATTGCCCAACTTTTGAGACCGGAACAAATCCTACCATCTCTAACACATGGAACTTTTCTACAACCATATCGATCCCTCTTTGTTACACCTCCAGTCGTATGGATATGTGAATATTTGATCTAACAAGCATACCTTCTTCTATTAAATGACTAGAATGAACTCCTCATATGTTAGTGTAGTTATGTGTGTTTTGGCCATGTAATAACATCTGTATGGTGGGAGAGAGAATTCAGGTTTCCAGAAAAATGCAAGCTGAAAAAAAAGTAAAAGAGAGGCCAGGGACTAATTTATCCATCCTTTGATTTGCTCCATACTTACCATGTCACTTGGAGCTGGCAATGGTTGGAAGAATTATACTGATGGAGAAAATCCAACTTGCATGTCCTAGTGTGATGACAAGGTAATTCAGTTACAGCCTTATCTCTGTCTAAACACTTAAATCAAGTTACAACTGTTCTGAAGGTCCCTCATGCATTGGCCCAGACAGAAACCACAATCCTTAAATACTCAGTGGAATCAATCATTTATCAGACCTAGTGAGTATATTATGCCTAGTGAATTATTCTTAACCATAATTTGCCATGGACAGAATTTTCTCAAGAAAACTAGGAAAATAAACACATACGCTGAACAGCTTTGAAAAATATAGTCAAACTTCTGATGAGTAGTACATCACTATAAGTTCATACTAAACCCACTGCTTTCCTCACATGTATCCCAGTGAAACCAAAGACTACATACTGTTGGCGTATGCTTATTTCATACATAATTGCTGTCATTAGCATAAATCTTTGGTTTTTTTCTTGTCTAGGCAAAATGATGACATTGTTATTAAAATGTTGCAGTAGCACAGGATATAATTGTGTTGTGGTTTAACCCCAGCTGGCAGCTAAGCACCACACAGCCGCTGGCTTACTCCCCCCACAGCAGGATGGGGGAGAGAATCAGAAGACTAAAAGTGAGAAAACTCGTGGGTTGAGATAAAGACAGTTTAATAAGTAAAGCAAAAGCCACGCACGCAAGCAAAGCAAACCAAGGAATCCATCCACTACTTCCCATCGGCAGGCAGGTGTTCAGCCATCTCCAGGAAAGCAGGGCTCCATCATGCGTAACGGTTACTTGGGAAGACAAACGCCATCACTCTGAATGTCCCCCTCTTCCTTCTTCTTCCCCCAGCTTTATATACTGAGCCTGACGTCATATGGTATGGAATATCCCTTTGGTCAGTTGGGGTCAGCTGTCCCAGCTGTGTCCCCTCCCAACTTCTTGTGCACCCCCAGCCTACTCGCTGGTGGGGTGGTGTGAGAAGCAGAAAAGGCCTTGACTCTGTGTAAGCACTGCTCAGCAATAATGAAAACATCCCTGTGTTTCAACACTCTTTTCAGCACAAATCCAAAACAAAGCCTCATACTAGCTACTATGAAGAAAATTAACTCTATCCCAGCCAAAACTAGCACAATTTGTAATTTGTAGTGAGAGGAAAAAAAATTAAAATTATTGCATCCACATAGACTTGTTTTATTTTAGAATAGTTCATATGCTCTCATTTTCATTTTCCAAAATTATTCTACAAAGTAAGATCTTTTGAGGTCTTTAGCAATGCAAACTGATTAAACTGATAATGACCTTATGAAAGATTTAAGGAGTAGTCCACTGTGATATAGAATAATTAATCATAGTGCATCTRTTGAAAATTTGTTTAAAGATTATTTCAGTAAATGAGTATTTGCAGTATGTGAGAACATTCTTTTTGCTATTTTTACATATGCAATCTGGCCTTACAGCTGAATTGTCTTCCACAGCAGGAGTGTTTTTCACTATTTAGAAGCAGGCCGCAGAATAGTTTGTCATGAATTTACTAGATACATCCAGCTTTGAGTAATTGAATACCCTGGCGTTCAAAGCATTCACAGAAGCAGTGTCCTTCCTGAAAGTAAAACAAAACTAAAGAGGACATGCTGCAACTTTTGGAAGCAGTAGAGAGATTTTAAGACAGCTTAAATGTACTCTATAAGGGTTTCAGCAATATTTTGAAGGGGATTTGCTAGCAAATGCTAGAATGAGTTATTTTTATGTGGTCAAGAGGTTGTATTGGCAAAACAAAAGTCAGAAATAGCACATATACGCTTCCCCACTTAAAACACCACAGCAGTCAGTGCAGTGGGGTGGCAGAACAGCATCAATTACAGTTCATGCTTTCTCAGCTCTGGAGTCCCCAGAGGTCAAATTCTGCAAATTAGAATATCTTAGTAAGTGTCACAGCCAGAATAGTTTATTTTTTTTCAGACACTCGTACCCATTGCAAATTAAGAAACTGCACATTTGCCCTCTTTTACATCTCTTGCATAGAAAAAGGAATATGGAGATAAATTACATGTATAATCTTTCAAAATTTCCTCTCTCCCTTTCCCCACGTATGTTGGGAGGACCAGCTGAGGACCAGCTCTATATTGAATACAACTGTGTTACTGCTTTTAGTAGGATAACAAAAATTAGCTCTTGCCAGGACCAAGATTTACAAATAGCTGGATTTGCAAGTATTTAGTGCTCATCAGGATCATCCCTCAGAAGAGAAATTGTTCTTATTACTCCCTTATTATTCTTCAGCCACCCTTTTAATAGCAGAGAGCTCTTAGCCTACTTTTCTTCTTCCTATCCCTTTTTTCCATCCTTAGTCTTAACACTTGTTAAATTACATTATAAGTACACATGATACAGTTACTTAAAACATAACTTTTGGGAGAAGATCATGCAGGTTTCCAGTGTAGGTAGAATTAATCACAAATGATAATTATAGTTCCATATAAAATACTTCTAAAGTGTGTAAAGTCTTCATTCAATGGAGTGCAATGAATCAACTTTTAGGAAAGGTGAGATAAGGCAAAACACATTTTTTAGGAAATGTAAAGGTCTCTCCTGTACTTTGGAATCTCCTCTAGCAATGCATCTTTTGTGGCAGAGACTTCCTCTGCTTGGAGCCAAAAGCGATAATGCAACACTGCTTTCTCCACTCAGTTTGAACATTTATTACATCAGACCAGACAGTTACAGGTCCTTCACAAGGCTGAATAAAGAACTGACTAGCTACAGGTTATCATGGCTAGTTAACTCTCAAACCAGCCATCCTCTTATTCAGGAAGCCAGAAGTAAGAGGGAACAACAATAAGGTGTAGTCCTTGACTTTGCTAAAGTTAGCCATTTTTTGCATCGGGATAAGAGGTGTTTATGTTGGAAATCAGACCTCCAGAGTGACCCCTGGCTGGGGAGGATTTTTGGTTTCTCTTTTTTGGCATTGCCTTAACAGCAATTGCCTTTGTGATCATGACGTTTATCTTTCTAAGCCACCATTACGCATACTGAGACCCTGCTTTCCAGGAAGTAGCTAAACATCTGCCTGCCACAGGAAGTAGTGAATAAATTCCTTCTTTTCTTTGTTTGTAGGCACAGGTTTTGCTTCACCTATTAAACTGTCTTTATCTCAATCCACAAGTCTTCCCATCTTCCTTCTATTTTTTCCTTGTCCCACGGGAGAGGGGAGTGAGCGAGAGAGTCCGAGCGCTCAGATGTTGGCTAGAGTCAACCCACAATAGTAGATCATATTGCAATAAAGAAACCCAGTGATATGTACTAAACGTAGTATGACCCTGTAGAAAAGGACACAGGGCATCATTGTTTTTCAAATTTTTTAAATTCTGTTTTTAAATATCTGCTGGACACAATATTATGGCATATCCTTTTTAAGAAGTTGTTCATCTTCTTTGTATCTGTCATGGTTTAACCCTGGCAGCACCTAAACACCACGCAGCCGCTCGCTCACACACACACACCCCCAACTCTGGTGGGATGGGGGAGAGAATCGGGAGGGCACGAGTAGGAAAACTCGCAGGTTGAGATAAAAACAGTTTAATAATTGAAATAAAACAAAGTAGAACAGTAATAGTAACAGTGATAACAACAACAACAACAACAATATACAAAGCAGGCGATGCACAATGCAATTGCTCACCACCCGCCGAACCGAATGAGAGCCCGGGACCCAGGGCCCCCCATACCCCCTTAGTTTTTATACTGAGCATGACATTGCATGGTATGGAATACCCCATTGGCCAGCTGGGTCAAACACCCCAGCTATGCTCCCCCCGCCAGCTTCCCATGCACCTGGCAAGGCATGGGAGGCCAAAAAGTGCCCGGTGCAAGCACCGCCCAGCAACACCCAAAACATCAATGGGCCATCAACGCTCCTATTATACCAAACCCAAAACACAGCACACCGTCCCCAGCTACTGGGAAGAAAGTTAACTCTGTCCCAGCCGKAACCAGGACAGTATCTCAATAAAACCTAGTTTAGATGTTCGAAGTTATTTTGATCTTTTTAGCATGCTCACTTAAGGAAAAGATGGAGGCAGATCCACCTCAAGTCTATGACCAGACTGCAGGATGTCAGAAGATAAAAACTAATGGTGCCAGCAAAAAGGTATAAAACCAAGAGATATAGACACTTATGTTCTAGGCCAGGAAAACTCTAACCTGCATATTGCCCCATTTGAGCTGACAGCTTTTGTGATTTTCAAGGGAATTCTCTGACTAAAATATAGTACAGCTATATCCCACTCCCTATGCCATGAGCAGGTCTTCTGATGCTTCTGCAGTAGCTGACAATACAATTCTCTTTCACTGTCCCAGTTCTCACAGGACTAATCCATACCACATAACTTACCAAATCTACTCTGAAAAAACTAAGAACTGAACAGAGCATGGATCCTGGACCAGATTTTCATCCCAGAGGTGGCTGGTATGAATTGAGCTCATTAGTGCCTCAGTATAGAGGATGTGTTATCGTCTCTGTTATTGCTGAAACTACCTTCTGGAAACACAGAGGGCAGACTATCCTCCATGTTTGCGATGTGGCCTATTTAACTGATTTTTTAAATTCAAATTTGCTGAGATAATGCAGCTGGATGGGACTGCCTTGATTTATAGCAATCCCTAGAACAAAGTAGATACTTAGGTCTGTTCTTTGTGACTTACTTGCAAATAAAATGTTTGGAAATCAGGCTGTTAGAAACTCAGGGGACTGTTTACTGTACTGTCATGTGACAAAGAAGGTTGAAGACTGCATTAAAACATGTTAAGCTTGTGAAAATCATTTGGTGAAATGCCTTAATTTGCTAAAACATTTACAAGGCAACCTGTCTAATGATAACTCTTTGTATCTGTGTGTGAGTCTGCAAACACATCCCTGCTACTGTGGTAAACTTTATTCAGTACTACTATTTTCACAATCAAATATAATATGAGACATTTTGGGAGAATTTGACAGAAAAACAGATGGAAACAGTACTAGTCTGACAGGATAATGTTCATAAATTATGCAGTCACTGATGGCAAGGTTGTTTATTTTTCTATACTCTTAAAAATATTCTCTGTGTGTTTGTCTAGTTGATCAATGCTGTTCTTTCTATACTTCCCTTCACCTGCTCACTCTCTTACTTAGACACTGGCCAAATAGCAGCTCAGTATAGTCTGTTGAGATGGAAGATCAACTGGATCCAATAAAGAGCTATGCTCTTAAAATTTTGATATGTCAGTACCAATGCTATAGAAAATTGAACAGAAGATATGATGGTTTTGCCATGTCACTGGGGAAAAAGGCATAAGTGAAACCAACTTACTTTCAGCTTAAATCTTCATATTACACTTGACTGAGAATATGTCAGCCTTTTTCTCTTCCATGAAAGGCCCAAACTAAACAGCATAAATTCCAGGAGGGGGCTCAACCACCTGGGAGCAGGGTTCAAAGGCAAGCATTCATATGTGACAGGATGAGCAGCAAGACAACACTAAGAATCCATGACAGGACCTACAAGTCAGTGACTGTGTTTATAAGATGTAAATAACATCACCATAAGGCAAAAGGCTTTCTACCAGGACTTTGTTTTTCTGGAGTTTGATTACACTTTCCTCCACAAACATTGAATGCAGCATTTTTCATAGAAAAAAATGAGTTTATTAGTATGTAGTGTATATATATATACACACTATGTGTGTATATATGCGCACAGTATATAATATCAATATATTTGCATGATGAACTGAAAAAAATGTTCTAATTTCCACCCCTCTTCGATATATCTGGGAAATTGAAATCAGTAGATTTAGGAGTCAGTTTTAATGCAAGAATGATAAGCTTATGGAGAGCTTTCTCAGAATGTCATACCTTCTAGAAACAAGATCCATCCATTCAGCATGAACACAACAAACCCAGTAAAGACTTCTATTTCTTTTTTTCTATCAATGCTTTTGGGCAATAAAAATGACGCAGTGGACCTCACTTTTCTCTTCGTCATATAATTCTATGCATTTATCTTGGTGATTTATAAAATTTCTGTTCTCCCACAGCATTCCCTCTATGTTCAGTACTGGATTTTACTGCTCTATTGGGGCAAAAATAGCCTTGTAGTTAAGGCACAGAACTGAGAGCCAAGCTTAACCAAACTTAAAGCTAAAGCATTGTCAATTTGTCTCAGTTTCCAATTACAATAAAAGAGGACTGCACTTTTGTTAGTTATGAAAAGCTTTGAAAATTTTCTGTTTGAGTGCTAACATTTGTGTTATGTTTACTGCTGAAGACCAGAAAATATCATTGTTGGAAACAAGATCAAGTACTCAAACATTTAAATACATTTCTTCAGTTTCTTGAAATAATTGCCCAGACTTTCAGGAAAAGTTATTCACAAATTTTTGAGCTAGAAGCAAGAAAAACACAATCTTTTTTCCTTTATATCAAACCAATAAGCCTCAAAATCAACACCGGTGGATAGCAAATGATAGGTCAATAAGACATAAGACATAGTTGGTTTTGTACACATTTCTCATACCAAAGCAGTTTCCTGAGGTGGTAAGGATTTCTTATCTATTAGGTAATGAATGACTAACCCACTACAACACATTTCTTTCAGCAAGGAATTCTGACTCCAGAAGTATTAAAACAGTGTCTTAATTTATAAGTGCAAGGAGATCCCGTTATCCTTTTCTGTAATGATAACTAAGCTTTAGCATTTTTTTTTCTTCCTTTATTTAGGCAGGCCTACAGGAAATTAGAAGTGTTAGACCAAGTCATTCAAGTTCTTAGAGAAGCTATTTGCAGCAGTTTGCATCTTCAAGTATTTTATTTTATTTTTTATTSTACATTGGAGACAGTGTTTTACGCCATATTTGGCTTTTAAAGGGCCTGTTACTGAGGCTGTTATTGACCCTTTTTGCAAAAAGGAAAGTAAATGTCCACATCTCCTGTAAAGTAGTCATCCAGCACCTCAACAGGGTGATAGGTTAGCTACACAAATGTATTTAGAGTGTAGGCACTCCACAAAATAATCTTTTGGTTGCTGAAAAGCGAGTATTCAAAATGGGCACCCACTGAGAATGTTACTCAGTTGTTACTATTTGGAAGATATTTGTTAGAGTTTGAGGCAATTTGATTCAGCTGAACAGCTGTTGAGATCACAGCTAGTTCTTGAACCTGTGGTTAAAATTGTTCTTAAAATTGTTTCCACCTCTGTGAAAATGATCTTCCTGACACCTTTTCATCCTCTCTGAAAGCCATGCTGCCTTTACTGTAGGCTGCAGATGGTACCACCTGTGCTCAGTCTGTCAGAAAACTATGCATGTAGGGTGGCCAGTCCCTCCTTACTCTAGAGCCCTAGCCTGCCCACACATTCCTTGGCTTCTGCCCCAAACTAGGCAACAGCAAAAAAAGAAACATCTCTGGCATTTGATATGGCAAAATAAAAATCTTTGTAGGGCAGATCTGGACTTCAGCCAAACTGATACATCCCGAAATATCCAAATGCTGTGAAGCAGTTCAAATTCAAAATCCACAATGCTAACATTCAGCTCAGCATTGTACCAAAAAATAAACTTATTTGAAATAAGGTAGACTTCTTCTAAAGCACCTTAGTGAAAAAGTCTAGTCAGGTCACTAAGGAAACTTCCATGGTTTTCTTGATTTCAAACCAATCTGTAATTCTGTCTTTCTTCTTACTGTAGGAAACAGCTATTCTTGGACCTAAGAGATCATTCTTTGTTACTTAGAAAAGCTTCAGTTAGGGCACAGTATAATAGACTAGGCATAACCCATGAAAGAAATCCTATTTAAGGCCAACATGACAATAGAATTTACAACTGTTAAGTGCTCATCAGCGGAACTGATGCTTGCAGAATCTGACCCTTCCTTAATCTCTTTTGAGAAGTGATTTAGAAGCTCTTTCCTTCATTTTTAACAAGGACTTTATCACAGACATCAATAAATTAAAGCCACTTACATCCATCAGGGGTGTCCTTTGAGTTTTAGGGAAAAGATTAGCCAAGACTGACTATTACTTGTCATACAGGTAACTAGAACCATCTTTTTGCTTTCTGTTCCACCTCCTCCCTAATGCTTTTCTCTGGCTTCTTGAACATCATATCATGTATCATCACACAATTAGAATGCTTAAAGTCTTAATTAAAATGACTTGTTATTGTCTGATTCCACTGCATAAGTATTCAGTTACCATTTGCTTGCGTTTGCTTATGTCAAAAATGAAATGTTAACACCTGTGTCTTGAGTTTGTTCTTACCTTCTCACTTTGTCAAAAGTAAATGAAAGACATACATGACTAAACATGAAAAGGCCAGCGGTATGTTGAGGTTTACTCATTGTCCTGGTTTTGGCTGGGGTGGAGTTGATTTTCTTCCTAGTAGTTGATATAGTGCTGTGTTTTAGATTTAGTATGAGAACAGTGTTGATAACACACTGATGTTTTAGTTGTTGCTAAGTAGTGTTTACACTAGTCAAGGACTTTTCAGCTTCCCATGCTCTGCCAGGTGCACAAGAAGCCAGGAGGGAGCATAGCCAGGACAGCTGACCCAACTGATCAATGGGGTATTCCATACCATGCGACATCATGCTCAGTATATAAAGTTGGGGGAAGAAGAAGGAAGGGGGGGACGTTCAGAGTGATGGCGTTTGTCTTCCCAAGTAACCATTATGCGTGATGGAGCCCTGCTTTCCTGGCGATGGCTGAACACCTGCCTGCCGATGGGAAGTAGGGAATGAATTCCTTGTTTTGCTTTGCTTGCGTGCACGGCTTTTGCTTTCCCTATTAAACTGTCTTTATCTCAACGCATGAGTTTTCTCACTTTTACCCTTCCAATTCTCTCCCCCATCCCACTGTGGGGGAGTGAGCGAGTGGCTGTGTGGTGCTTAGTTGCTGGCTGGGGTTAAACCACGACAGTCCTTTTTGGCACCCAATGTGGGGCCTCTTCAGCATGCGTCACCTCCTCCTCTGGGGACATTCCAAAATCTTTGCCTTCTGGCCAGTTCGTGATCACTTCCAAGATTCCTGGGTGACTGGGGTTTCSTATTYGGGCCCGTTGTGTGATCASYGYGACCCACTTACTCCACRTAGCATCAGTTGCATGATGTGTAGAGGGGACCCTCCCTTTGAACATCCAGCCCAGCAACGGCAGTCGGGGTGCCAGGAGGAGCTGTGCTTCAGTACCAACYACYTCTGAAGCAGCTCAAACCCCTTCATATGCTGCCAATATCTCTTTCTCAGTTGGAGTATAGTGGGCTTCGGATCCTCTGTATCCCCGACTCCAAAACCCCAGGGGTCGACCTCGAGTCTTCGCTCCCTGGTGCCCTCTGCCAGAGGCTCCAGGTAGGGCCATTCTCCCCAGCTGCAGTGTAGAGCACACTCTTTACATCTTGTCCTGCCCGGACTGGCCCAAGGGCTACTGCCTGAACTATCTCCTGTTTATTTGTTCAAAGGCTTGTCGTTGCTCAGGGCCCCATTTGAAATCGTTCTTCTTCTGGGTCACTTGATACAGAGAGCTTACGATCAGACTGTAATTTGGAATATGCATTCTCCCAAAACCCACAACGCCTAAGAAGGCTTGTGTTTCCTTTTTGCTAGTTGGTGGGGACATGGCTGTTATTTTGTTGATTGCATCCATTGGGATCTGACGATGTCCATCCTGACGTTTCATTCCTAAAAACTGGATCTCTTGTGCAGGTCCCTTGACCTTACTTTGTTTTATGGCAAAACTGGCCTTCAGAAGGATTTGGACTATTCTCTTCCCTTTCTCAAAAACTTCTGCTGTGTTGCCCCATATGATGATGTCATCAATGTATTGCAGGTGTTCCGGAGCCTCACCCTGTTCTAGTGCGGTGTGGTTCAGTCTATGGCAAATGGTGGGGCTGTGTTTCCACCCCTGGGGCAGTCGATTCCAGGTGTACTGGATGCCCCTCCACGTGAAAGCAAACTGTGGCCTGCACTCTGCCTCCAAAGGGATTGAGAAAAAGGCATTGGCGATATCAATGGTGCCATACCACTTGGCTGCCTTTGACTCCAGTTCGTATTGAAGTTCTAGCATGTCCGGCACGGCAGCACTCAATGGCGGCGTGACTTCGTTCAGGCCACGATAGTCTATTGTTAGTCTCCACTCTCCATTAGACTTTYGCACTGGCCATATGGGACTGTTAAAGGGTGAGTGAGTCTTGCTGATCACTCCCTGGCTCTCCAGTCAACAAATCAGCTTATGGATGGGAATCAGGGAGTCTCGGTTGGTGCGATATTGCCGCCGGTGCACCGTTGKGGTAGCAATCGGCACCTGTTGTTCTTCGACCCTCAGCAACCCCACAACAGAAGGGTCCTCTGAGAGACCGAGCAAGGTAGACAGCTGTTTAATTTCCTCCGTCTCCACGGCAGCTACACCAAAAGCCCAGCGGTACCCTTTTGGGTCCTTGAAATACCCTCTCCTGAGGTAGTCTATGCCAAGGATGCATGGAGCCTCTGGGCCAGTCACGATGGGGTGTTTTTGCCACTCCTTCCTGGTTAGGCTCACTTCGGCCTCCAATGCAGTTAGCTCTTGGGATCCCCCTTTGTAAGAGATCAACTGGCAGCTAACACCAAGGCCAACTTGTAACCCACTGGAACAAAGAACTGTTTTCCAATGAGAGGAGACAAAACTTGATAAGGGAGCAGGGGGTGGAGATCCCCTGAGCCTGTCCGAGGAATGTCTCAAACACTCACAAGACTGAGGGATGGTGAATCCCAGGAAGGCTCCTCTGTAGAGAGTTAACTGGGTCTGGCCTTGGGAGAAGAAATATGATGACACCATAAGTCAGCCAAATAAGGGAGTGTCCAGATAAGTGTTAAGAAAACAAGAACTACTGATAAAACCAAAGAAACAACTACTTGAACTATGAGTGAACTATCCTAATTAGCATACTAAAAAATCCACCCACCAGCAGGAAAAGCCCCCTACCCAACAAAGCCCCTTCCCCACTGAATATGTGAAGACGAGACATACAAGAAGCGATAGAAGCAAGCTACAAAACTGCCACCGTAGCAGAGGGTGTCCTGGTTTCAGCTGGGATAGAGGTTTGGTTTTTTTCTTCCTAGTAGCTGGTATAGTGCTGTGTTTTGGATTTAGTGTGAGAATAATGTTGATAACACACTCATGTTTTTAGTTGTTGCTAAGTAGTGTTTACACTAGTCAAGGACTTTTCAGCTTCCCATGCTCTGCCAGGTGCACAAGAAGCTGGGAGGGAGCATAGTCAGGACAGCTAGCCCAACTGGCCAATGGGGTATTCCATACCATGTGACATCACGCTCAGTATATAAAAGCTGGGGGAAGAAGAAGAAGGAAGGGGGGGACGTTTGGAGTGATAGCGTTTGTCTTCCCAAGTAACCGTTACGCGTGATGGAGCCCTGCTTTCCTGGCGATGGCTGAACACCTGCCTGCTTATGGGAAGTAGTGAATGAATTCCTTGTTTTGCTTTGCTTGCGTGCACGGCTTTTGCTTTCCCTATTAAACTGTCTTTATCTCAACCCATGAGTTTTGTCACTTTCACCCTTCCGATTCTCTCCCCCATCCCACCGTGGGGGGAGTGAGCGAGCGGCTGCGTGGTGCTTAGTTGCTGGCTGGGGTTAAACCACGACAGTCCTTTTTGGCGCCCAACGTGGGGCTTGAAGGGTTCGAGATAATGACAGATTTGATTGGAATGTGCTAGATCAAATTTATAGCTGTTATTGCTGTTTAGCTATTAATTGGCAGGCTCCTGTGCTTGCCATGGGGCTTGCTTGCCTTACTGTGTATTAGAGTCCAGTGCTCGTTAGTGGCTGCTTTTTGCTTTTGCTGCTTGCTGTACTGCTTATCATCTTACTGTGCTGTGCCTGGGAACATTCTGATAACAGCAATGGCAATGCGCCTGGGCTGGCAGATGGCCAGGGCATCGCTGCTGTTTCTGTGCTGCTGTACTGGACAGGCTGGAACTCCAGTGTGAACCTGAGTCGAAGGGACTGTGACCTGTGGATGAGTCCACGAGGGAGCAGGAGACCCCGAAGCGTCTGTGGCCGTGGATAAGCCCATGCCCAAGCAGGTACATCTCTGAAGCGTCTGTGGCTGTTACTATGTCCGTGCCGCAGCAGGTATACCTCTGAAGGGATTGTGGCCTAAGGATAAGTCCACACTGGAGAAGGTACACCTCGAAGCATCTGTGGCTGTGGATGAGTCCATGCTGCAGCAGGTACACCTGGAAGCATCAGTGACTGTGCATGAGGTCATGCTGGAGCACCTCAAAGTGTGTGGCCGTGGATAAGGCCATGACAGGGGAGGAACACCCCTGGAGGGATTGCAGCCATGGGTAAGGCCATGTTGGAGCAGGTTTACTTCTGAAGGGACTGTGGCTGTGGGTAAGGCCACGCTGGAGCCGGTGCACTTCAAAGCGACTGTGGCTGTGGATAAGTTTATGCCACAGCAGGTTTACCCCTGGAGAGACTGTGGCTGATAGATAGGGCTCCAGTTGGAGCAGGTACACCCCTAAGGGACTGCAGTCTGTGGATAAGTCCAAGCCGGAGCAGGGGCAAGGGGAGGAGTTCATTGCAATGTTAAACCCTATGGTCTGGTCCAAAGGCACCAGAGGTGGAGACTGTAATGGAAATACTTTAAATTGTTGTAACCCGGGACTTGAGTTGCATGTTACGGGAATTACTATAGCAGAAACCCCTTGTTGCTAGCCAGGCTGGGAGCAAGGGGAGAAGTTCATTGCAATGTTAAACCCTATGGTCTGGTCCAAAGGGACCAGGGGTRGAGATTGTAATGGATACACCTTTAAATTGTTGTAACCCATGATTTGAGTTGCATGTTATAGGAGTTACTATAGCAGGAACCACCTGAGCCAATGGAGGACAAGCCTTCCAAGAAGCAGTGCAAGTGCAGCA
>JAYKAV010003085.1:58030-146441 GCA_035582835.1 Phoebastria nigripes | reverse complement strand
ACCTGGCAGAGCATGGGAAGCTGAAAAGTCCTTGACTAGTGTAAACACTTCTTAGCAACAACTAAAACATCAGTGTGTTATCAACATTATTCTCATACTGAAGCCAAAACACAGCACTATATCAACTACTAGGAAGAAAATCAACTCCACCCCAGCCAAAACCAGGACACTCATACAAATTCCTTCCCTAGGGTTTCTACTTCTCACTACTTTATTATATTAAAACCTTGACCCTGCACTGGTTTAGGCGTCACTTAAATGCATTTTCATTCTCCTGCAGTCTCTCTTGCAATACAGTATTGATGTCTTAACATTCTGTATACTTTATTGGCAATTAAGTAAACATTTTGAATTATTGAAGAAAGCTAGACCTAGCTATATCCAATTAAAGGTATCATTAGCGCACAACGGACATCCTTCCCCTACAAACACTGCCTACTTCTAAAATACCTTGTCAGTACAAAAACATTAGCAATGTTCCTTCCTGATCCCTAGTACAGGTCTTTTTACATCCTAAAGCATAAAATTCAGTTACTTCCCCCCGCTTTTCTTTTTTCATTCCTTGGGAGCTACAACCACAAATATGATAACAAACAACATTGTGTTCCAATTCCTTCTTAAATTCATGCTTTTTGACATTCCAAAGGTATAGTCTGTGATGCCCACAAATATAATTGCTGATACAGCTGCAGACAACTACAACAACTTTTGCTTACCCTCTGTTCAAATTAGTAGCAAAACAGCAGTTGACCGCAATGACAAACCTGATATACTGAACACAGTGGAAAACATTTATCACTGGTGTAAAACCTTTGGAGAAAATCCTTATACATAGGATATATTTAGTTTATAAAAATTTCTCTGTATGGTATTGATAGGTGAAGGATGTAGTTTTATTAACATTAACATACCAAAACATTGAAGTCCGTCATATTAATAATCACTGGAATGCTGGTATATTTCAGGAACCAAAGCCTATATCTGGAAAAACATGTTAAACATTTAGAAACAATTCTTCCTGCATTGCTTTCTATAAATAAATCCTACTGAAGAATAATTTTTCTTATAATATTTTTCATTCCCCTTGTCTAAACATTTGTTTAGTGTTGTCATGTACTGCTAAACAGCTGCCACATTTGATTTTGGACACAGCTCTGTTTCAGTGATGAGTGAAAAACTTCGTGGATGTATATTTTCAATCATCACTATTAAGAGTGAGCTTGGGAATGAGCACGTAAGCATTGGAAACTCCTCATTTTGTGTTTCATAGGCCTCTTATTCTGAGATGTTAAACTTGATAGTAATTTTAAAGCAGACCACTACAATAAACAAACAGAGTTCATTTGTAGTGTTTGTCATAGTTTTAAGATACTTTTTACAGGAGCTCTTTTTTCCCCTCAGAACAGCTGTTCTTAAAGTGTCTATTATCTTTCAGTCTCAAAGGTCAACTCCAGACCTAGGAGACATCTGGTAGTAACCCCATTGTCATGGAGAGGAATGGCACTCTCCTGTGCAATGCTTGTGCTTCACAATAATGTCATGTATTTGCCTTGTTCACATTTAGAAAAATGCCATTTTCACAACTTATGGAGTAGTCCTACATAACACACCTAAAAGCATGCGTGCAGAAAAAGAAAATACATATAACTGCATATGTGAAAATGTTTACTGTGTCTCTCTAAAGAAATAAAGTATATATATCACAGCTGCACTAATACTCCAACATAAAACCATGGCATATTTAGTTATTCAGCCCTTATTTTCTTTTAGATGACTTTGTCACTAGGAGTCTTGACTAAGAAATAGGATACTAAAGGAGAGGATTAAGTCACAATGTATCTGAAAAAGCATGTAAAGTAGATGGGAGAACAGTTCTAAGAGGCCCTCAGCTACATCATATCTGTTTTTTTAAACAGTGTGACCTCTTGATAGCCACCTTATACTTCACTGTTAGTATGATATTGTATATTTATATAGGGGATCATTAACAGTACAACTGCAATGTAATTGAACACAGGATTCAATAACAACATTGAATTTAAAACACCGATCTTGCTCAGCCTAATTGAGGGCTTCCCCCCCCCCCCTTTTTTTTTTTTAAATAGTCTACTATTTCAGTTAGCATTATAGCAGGGAAAGCAGGGAAGGAAAGGGACAGCAGAAAAGGTTTATTTTGATAACATTCTTGTTCATGTGGAAGAAGACTGCATTACATGCAGCTTGATCCCCAGATAAGACAGTGCTCAAAGAAACAGCAGCAGACCCCAATTATAATGAGCTTCCAGCCTTCAATCTAAAATGAAAGAGTGTGACTGTTTATTTAAGGTGAGGGCTTTTTTGTAAGTGAGATGTGTTAGAGGAGTGATGCCCAATTAACTAATTGATCTGATAGAAAGCTGAAGCCCCTCATAAAAGAAAAAGGAAAAAAGGTCACTTTGGAAATTCATGCCTTTTCCTGTTGTGATCATCCTAATTAGCTTCTGATAAAACTGAGAAGTGAAGTGGGGAGTAGAAGGGAAGGATTTGGTTCTTGATGAACCCATGTGAGAAATGAAGAAGCACATGATTAGTTGGAATGTGTCAAATGTTTGAACCCAAGGTGTGCCGCTTTTTATTTCATCTAAAAGTGCAATGAAGTTTAATGGAACAACAAGTATATTTGAGTTCCTCTCCAAGGACTGCAGCCTTGGTGACTGATTTTTATAAACAATTATTTCAAACTAGTTTACAGAAGTTTATTCTATCATTCATTTTACATATCCCCAAGATAGCTATTAAGGAAAAAAATCTAGAATTGTCAGGTGGCTTAATTATTAATTTTAATTGTTTGGGGTTTATGAAAAAGTCCATCTATAAATGTGATGATTAAGTTCCATACAAATGATGAATTCTTTCAGAACTCTGGCCAATGCAAAGTGTATACATACACACCAGTTTCAGTAGCTTGGAAATATGGCTGGTGATGGTTAGACAGCCACAAAAACAAGAATACTATTTGTTCAAAAAGGAAGATAATAGAAAACAATGAATTGAGAGCTTAGAAGTCTTACCTCAGATGAAGTGAGAGGATTGAGGTGCTGAGTGCTTTCAGCTATGGAAGTGTACAAGTGTTAGGTGGTCTTAATGCATCAAAGGAAGCACAAGATTATGGTTGCAAGATTCTGGTGGTTATATTTCACAGGAATAGTATCATGGTTTATAGTGTAATGTGATGATCCTGATGATCAAATACTGAAGTTCCTTCCTAGGACTTGTGCCTGAGGTTGAGAGCCAAGACAGAAGAGCAGATTAATACAATGAAAACACATGCAGGTCCATGAGCTGGTCATGCTCAGAAAACTTGCTAGCCAGTGTATTCACTTCAACGTATTTTCATAAGCTTTAATTTATATTACAAAAATAATTTTCTGCCCCCCTTTTAAAGTATACCAATGATTTCAGGTGTTGCAGAAAAAATTAAAATGGACATAAAGTCATACCTTTTCTTTGTGTTGTATCATTTTAAAGTTCAGCCACATTCTGTCTTTTAGTTTGAGTGAATCACATTAAACAAATATGGTCAGCAAGATGTACTCTGAGCACCAGTGGACAGCCTGCAACGTTAACCTGGAAGATTTTTCTCTGCACCTTCAACTCAGAAATGCCTTGTAATAAAAGACTGAGCCATAATTTCACACAAGTATGAAAAATTACTTTCCCTTATATTGAAGCTTACTTTTAACGTATGTGGCAGCTTGACTTTGGCAGAACCCCTATGGCTGCAACATTTGCTTTCAGCTTTTATTCTCCAGTGTTAAACTGAAATTATTTCTGTCAGCTTATCAAGGAACAGTTGTTTTCCTTTATAATTTTCTTTAATGCATCTGGAAGACTATTTTATACTGCTGTATTTTCAAAACTTATGTTCCTGTACAAGTGTTTAAGTATGCATTTAAGAACATCCTGAGAATGGTGATAATTATCACAAACCATATTCTCTTCCTCCTTTACTCATTCTATAAAACACTTTACAGAGAGGGAGCCCTGCACAATATTTTGTAGAATTACCATGGGCTAAGTTGCTACTCACTGAAAGCAAGGGATCAGATTTGCTTCTCAAAGTATGTTGTGTATAAAGTATACTAGTATATGTTTGCATTTTGAGTTAGAGATGAAAGAGATACTGAACTTCAATATACAATAATTTGCTTTGGTCTGGAGTTGAAGAAGCGTGCAGTATAAAGGCTTACTGCATTTGACTCTCACCTTAGACCAAATTAAAAAGGTCTCTCTTTCCCAGCCTCTTATCCTTCCAACCAGCTTTGGAAAGCCAACATAGCATGCTTAACAGCTAATTAGGGGCCTTGACCTGAAATAAGAGAACAGAAGAAGGAGTTTTGGGTCAAGAAGGTGATTAGGAAGAACTGAAAGACATGGTATCCTTCCCTTCCCTGTGCTTCCCCCTCCCCACCGCCTTCTTGGAGTAGAAGTATGACCATTTGTGTGATTTTTCCAGTATCAGCAGCTGCTTTATCACCACACTGTGACTCCATCATCTTTCTTTCATCCTTAATCTGGTTTTCTGCTTCTAGATAATTTAAAAATGGAAACAAGAAGCATTTTCTCCATTTTTGTTGATTACATGGGAGGATTGGCAAAAATGACTCACAGATCTTTACTATTTGTACATTCATAAATCCCTCTATCTGGAGCCTAAGACTGTACTAACAGCAGAAGCAAGTCACAGGAATACCAGTGTCTTACTTTTTCACCAGCTGGTTGATATAGCTATCACAAATGTAAAACAGAAAACAAGAGAACAAAGAATTTTAGACACCAGTATAGATCACTTGTACCCATGCTCCATATTAAAATGTAAGTATTAGAGCTATAAAAATCCCTCAGCTGTACCTTTCAAACAAGCTGACAGCAGTTTTAATCTAATTTTTGTGTAGATGTGCTGAACATTCCCCAAACTTTTGAGTCACAGGTATGAACAGAGATAGTTTCTCAAAGCAAAAATCTTCAAAAAATTTGCAAACTTGCATAGCAACAGCCACAGTGCATCTGATGAACAGTCTGTCTTAACTCCAAGTAGAAATATGACTTTCAGAATTTAAATGAAAAAACTCTTAGGTTCACTTTAATCCCTTAGCCTAGAACTGATTTACACACTTCAGTTTTCATTATTACACAGTTCCTCTAGAATGAAACTGAAAAGTCTTTTCAGTGGAATTAAAATAAAAAAACCCTCAACAATAGAACCAAAGGTATTGTTTCTTCTGCCCACTATGCTAATCAGTGTTAAAATTGTTAATCTGCATCAAAGGAAGATACTATGTATCTTTGTGAACAAGAAGGAAGTGAAAACTTCTTATTCAGGACCAAGTATAAGATCTGTTTTTCAGAAAGTTGAATGTTTTCAAAGTGTGAATTTATCTACAGTATTTGCAGGTCCTTAGAGTTGGTGGGAAGSCTATACTAATTCTGTAAGGCACAGACAGGAGCAGACAGGCCCTATCTGGGGCAGTTTTTCCCTACTGGAAAATAATAGAATTATGTAGATTTATCGTTCTTTAATCAATGAGAGATATTAGACACTTGCACAAGAGCTAATAAGATAACTGACATGGAACATTTAATGCCACATTAAATACTAAGCGCAAGCATTTTAACCCTTCTGTGACTTTTTTAAAAAATTATAATTATTACATGCTGACTAATGTATCTGGTTATTCATTGCCCAAAAGTACGTTGTAAATTCCTGTTGTTAATGTCTAGAACTGATACAACTTTAACTCAAATGTCAGAGACATGTCAATGTCTCTGCAATAAAAGACCATCTTGCAAAAGAATGTACAATAGAGAAACAAAAGTCTGCAGAAACAAAACTGATGAAGTAAAATAGCAAGTTTTTGGTGATGGTAAATAAAAATACATTTTCTGTATGGTTGGAAGTTTTTCACTGAAGTGAAGTTAAACCACAAAAAAAGAAAACGAATCATCAAGGTGGCCTAATTCTTGTACTTTCTAATGAATTTCAAATGCTTAACTTCACACTTCAAATGTTAATTCAAAAACTACATGAGTGTTACTTAGCTCTATATTTATTTATACCTATAAAAATAAAGCAAATAATACAGTACACTTTGCACTGCATATAAATTCTGCTTCATAAACTGTCAGTACATACTTCCTGATGCATACAGTATATTGTTTTTTTTTCTTCTGAATCTGTCAAGGAACTGCTTCAGAAAGTTTCTAGATTCCTGTCAGTAGCATAAATTGCTCAAAGTATAAACTTATACATATATGCATTCTGAGTGTAAAACAAAACATGGATAAAACAAAGAACAATTTTCAGTGAGTGATTCCACATTGAATAAGTGTCCTTCATTTAGGAGTTTATTCTTTGCTCTAATCCAGTCTTAGATACCCAGAATTGTCAGCTGGAAAGGGCAAGAGCAGTAACTGCTTTGCTTCTAAAAGATTATTGGTTATTTTAAATTCCAGATTCAGTCATACATCTTCATCGCTTATGCTCACTTTCAAATGCTGCTGCTGCTAATAAAAAAATTGTCTGAATAGTTCAGCTATATTGAAATCTGGAAAAGATCAGAGTAGCTTCAATTCTTTTTCATACAATGGGAAATTATTATTTATGAGTATGGATATTTAATTATATTTGGATTATATTTGAAGCTGTAATCTGGCAGCCTGTTTCCTTTGTCACAAAGCTTAGTGATGAAAATTTTACTAATATATTAGAATACATAGTTGGGAATAAAAGATAAGCTGTCAAAGTTGGTAGTCAGGGGTGGTTAGTTGTATAAAATGCTCTAAAGAAAATAGTACAGATCAATATCTCTGGTTGCCAATCGTCCATTCTTATGGTTGATTTCAAGATTGAGGCAGCAGTCAAGTGTTAAACTCTCATTAGTTTTCTATTTTTAAACAGTAAATGAACCCTAACTGAAAATTTTATTGTTTTCATGTCCGCTTCCTACAAGCATTAGCTTAGGAAGTGATAAGCTGACACAGTTACCTATGGCCTTTTCAGTGACTAATGCCAAGTGATTTCCTGGCTAGTTATAGACAAAGGAAATAAGACTCGTGACCGGGAAACTAATTATTTTTATGTTTTTTTTTCTTAAAGCTAACTGGCCTAAAACAATATATGCAATAAAGTACCTTTCAGTTCACGATTACAGTGCCTATAACTAGTGATGGACAAGCAGTTAAATGTCTGAAGTATCCTTTTGAACTCAAAGTTTCTTTTCTGATATTGATACTACTGGTCTCAATTATTTTGCATCATTGCTGCTTACACAAAATCTTCCATTTTTTGTTCAAAGTACACCAATATGTTTGAATGCCATACAAAATTTACCACACTGTAATCATATGCAGAAAAATATACATAAACATCCATATGTCCCACAAAACCAATTTTCATAACCAATTAGAAATTTTCAAGCAAAAGGCTTTTTTTTTTGTTCTTGCAGTCAAATCTTTGTTTCCTGCTTCACTTCAGCTTGGAAACATCAAAGTTGAATAACCTCCTTATCAAAATTTAAGAAAGCTTCCATTTACTTCAGTGGGGTTTGATGACAATGGGGCCAGAATCTCAGCCCATGTCTCTTAAGCTTCAAATGATCTTGTAGCTACTTCTATTCTTAACAGAGTGAGGAAACGGACCCAGGAAAAAGTTACAAAAACATTTCTAAATATTTTTGTATACACATCACAATTTAGTAGTAAATGTAATTTTACGTCATTTGTACCTTTTGTGATTGTATAATATGCTTTATTATTTAAACTTCTGAGTTGTGTACACTGACAGATAGAGAAGGAGAAAAACTTCATAAATACATGTAAGATCTCCTAACCTTACCTAAGCCAATGAAAATATTCTGCTGACTATAACGGCAAGAGGAATTCAATGGAGCTTCTTCTGTGAAAGTGTAAGATATAGGAAGAACAGGTAAAATTTGAGGTCTGGATCTCACAGGACTTAATTTATAACTGAGGACAGACAGCAAAACAACCCTGCAGCAAAATGAAGAAACAGAAAGAAACTCTATTTCCCTTACATGGAATGAAAGGCTGAATATTGAGAAACTGTGGTTAGGCTCCCTTGCCTCAGTTTCCCCAAGAAAGGTTTTTGCGACTTAGAATGAGCTTAATTTTATTATTTTGAAAGTACTTTGAAGTGGTTTTGTTGAATTATTCTGTAGAAATGCAAAATGGTGTATTGTTTGGACAGCTGTGTTGTCTGCACAACAGGGGTCAGAGAAGAATTGTTTTTTTGAGCAGACTAGGCTGGGGTTTTGTTTGTTTGTGTAATATTATGCTCAGTCTAACTCTGAAGGTGTTGCTGCTGGCTGACTGACTGGTCTCTGTTGGAGTTTTTGGAGATCTGATGGAGGAGGACATGGCAGAAATCAGCATGTATAAACATTCCGCCAAAGACAAACCACTCGCCGCCCCCCAAAAAAAAAAAAAAAAAAAAAAAAGAAAAATGGTGATGCCATCACTACAGCAGTTATAGTTTTCCTAGTGTTAGACCTTGCAAAAAGAAAAAAAGGCATGAGTGGTCCTTTACCTAATCTTTCTCCCTCATTTCTTGCAGCCACCAGTCCTAAAAATCCACAGCAACACAAGAAATAGAGAGCAGTCCGGAGCTAAAATTGAGACCTCAAGCCAAATTAGAGAAGAAGAAAAAAATGCCATTTTATTCACAGAGAACTTGGCCAGCAGATCAAGATGTGATTTTCCGCCCCCCCACTTCAGTAAACAGGTATCTATGCAGTTATTTGTTTGTATGTTAATTCTGGAACTTAATTGACACATGGGATTTCTGTACACTTAAATGAATTCTATTTTCCTAGAGAACATATATTTTTATATATATGCACACAATACTATTTTTCTTGAAGCCATAATGTGTATGGTTGCTTATATTACAGCTTGATAACAAATAGCCTTGTAAAGAACCAAATTTATGTCATTAAGATTTAACAAATCTCTCATGCACTAAATGTATAGCCCTTCTTGTATATTTGTGTTTAATATTAATATTTGTTATTTGCTGAGAGCCTTGTGGACTTGAGAATGTATAAAGAGTATGGGCCATGTCATGGAAAGTTTGCAGTCTTAAATAAAGATTGAAGAAAACTGAATGCTCAGGAAAGGACAAACTGTTTCAAAAGTTATGGTTCCAGTTGTTGACACCACAGAGAAATGAAGGAGACATTTGAAACAGCAGTGTGTGTCTAGAATTTCTTCATGCATAACTTATTTAATTAACACTCAAACAAAAGGCAAGGGATGGCTCAAGAAAATTGTGAAGCAAACTTCGAGGACTAGGATAGAATACTTGGTACCAAAGAAAGGACTTTATAGAGAAGTAAGACTGTACAGCAGTAGAAGGTAATATTTCATCTCACTTTCCCAATAGTGGACAAGAAAGTTACATGAAAATGAATACGAAGACATAGAAAGGAATTTCCTACTTCCGTAGTAACCAGAAATATCATAACTAGTACCATAAACAGTAGAATTGTTGAAGTCTGCATCTTGTACTTAGGTTGTTTCAGTACCTGATAGAGCACAAGCTCCACTTGAAGCTTATTCCATACTTAGAACATTCCAGGTGATGTTTCCCAGTTTAAGTTCTGTACTATTTTATTAAGATTGAGCTAATACAAAGCAAATCAAGGTGGTCTGTCTTTATCACACTTTTTATTTTCACACTAATTTCTGTGAAATAGAATCATAGAATGATTTAGGTTGGAAAAGACCTTTAAGATCATCRAGGTCCAACCGTTAATCTAACACTGCCAAGTCCACCACTAAACCATGTCCCTAAGCGCCACACCTACATTTCTTTTAAATACCTCCAGGGATGGTAACTCAACCACTTCCCTGGGCAGCCTGTTCCAATGCTTGACAACCCTTTCAGTGAAGAAATTTTTCCTAATATCCAATCTAAACCTACCGTGGCAGAACCTGAGGCCATTTCCTCTCGTCCTATTGCTTGTTACTTGGGAGAAGAGACTGACACCCACCTCGCTACAACCTCCTTTCAGGTAGTTGTAGAGAGTAACAAGGTCTCCCCTCAGCCTCCTTTTCTCTAGGCTAAACAACCCCAGTTCCCTCAGCTCCTCCTCATAAGACTTGTGCTCTAGACCCTTCACCACCTTTGTTGCCCTTCTCTGGACACGCTTCAGCACCTCAATGTCTTGCTTGTAGTGAGGGGCCCAAAACTAAAACAGTGTTTGAGATGTGGCTTCACCAGTGCTGAGTACAGGGGGACAATCCCTTCCCTACTCCTGCTGGCCACACTATTTCTGATACAAGCCAGAATGCTGTTGGCCTTCTTGGCCACCTGGGCACACTGCCGGCTCACATTCAGCCGGCTGTCAACCAATACCCACCAGGCAGCTTTCCAGCCACTCTTCCCCAAGCCTGTAGCGTTGCATGGGGTTGTTGTGACCCAAGTGCAGGACCCAGCACTTGGCCTTGTTGAATCTCATACAGTTGGCCTCGGCCCATCGATCCAACCTGTCCAGATCCCTCTGTAGAGCCTTCCTACCCTCAGGTAGATTGACACTCCCGCCCACCTTGGTGTCGCCTGCAAACTTACTGAGGGTGCACTCAATCCCCTCATCCAGATCATTGATAAAGATATTAAACAGAACTGGCCCCAGTACTGAGCCCTGGTGAACACCACTTGTGACTGACTGCCAACTGGATTTAAATCCATTGACCACAACTGTTTGGGCCTGGCCATCCAGCCAGTTTTTTACCCAGCAAAGAGTACGCCCGTCCAAGCCATGAACAGCCATTTTCTCCAGAAGAATGCTGTGGGAAACGGTGTCAAAGGCTTCACTAAAGTCTAGGTAGACATCATCCACAGCCACAGCCTTTCCCTCATCCACTAAGCGAGTCACCTTGTCACCTAGAAGGAGATCAGGTTATTCAAGCAGGACCTGCCTTTCATAAACCCATGCTGACTGGGCCTGATCACCGGGTTGTCCTGTATGTGCCGCGTGATGGCCCTCAAGATGATCTGCTSCATAACCTTCCCTGGCACCAAGGTCAGACTGACAGGCTTGTAGTTCCCCGAATTCTCCTTCAGGCCCTTCTTGTAGATGGGCATCACATTTGCCAACTTTAACAAATAAATACTTGAAGCCCCTCTACCGAAGTACTCTATTTGGTCAACAGATTTAAACATTGTCATATAGAGGTACGAGTGTATCTGACAGACAGATACGGAGGAGGAGAAGGAGACAAACCATGATCTCGTTTCCTTCAGAGACCAGACCACAAATGACAAAAGCTTTTATAAACGCTATCTCGGCTTGCCTCAACCTAAAGAAAGGTTCAGATCAAAATCTAGGCAAAGCTCTTGGCTGGATGCTATTTGTTTTGCATTACTCCACTCATTTTTAATATTGTTTTGAAACAAAAATTACTATGAGAAAACCTGTGCAGTAATTCCCATGACTAAGCTTCCCAGGGGTTAAAGTTTCCACATTCTGGAGCAAAACATTTAAATGTTCAGTATTGCTGTCAGCACAATACATCAATTAAAGGTCCAAGCAGTATCAGTTGCACTTGTTTATTTCATACATTATATTTGTCTTTTCCTGGATTTCAAGTGCCTTCTGATCAGCTGTCTTATCCTATGAAAACATCTGTACAGAATTGTTTCAAATGAACAGAAGCTTACTGCAATATCTGTTCAGCTGTCAGACAATCAAGGTCATACAAGGTGCAAAAATGCTTATCTATGTGAGAATGGGCTGAAATCACCCCTTATGTAACCCCAGTGACTCAAATTACAACTTTGTTTTCAGTGGGGAAAAGACTTGGAATTTGCAGTGGATTTTTCAAAGCTATCTTTTCCAAGACCCTTGGCCATTGTGCAGACAGGAATGCACGATTTAGAAGAGACCACAGAAGAGCTGCAATTCCTTAGCTTGGTGGTTTATGCATTTTACACAAGGTTTGGCACTTCACTATGGTGGTCCAAAGACTGGATCCAGTTGTATTCAGCTTTACTGTAAAACGTATAATCAGTTCTGGGACCACAAATCAGAACCAGAGACTCAACCCTTCACTCCCTCCCCTTCCAAAGGCTTACAAACTAAATCCTGTTTAGATCCAAGTTCTGCTCAGATCTACAGGATATATCATATCATGTACAGTATAAACATTGCAATATTTGATGGCTTCTAGATTCTTCACAGCATTTAGCATTAGGTGCCTAAATCACTCTTGCAGGTGGATTTTAGCATCTAAATTGATTGGGTGCATTCTAAAATTGTACTTGAAGAGAATACTTCTGTTCTCTCCAGTTTATGAATATAAACAGAATTATAAACCAATAAAGATCATTATACATGCTATTAGACAACAGGTAAATCCATACTGTGGGACACATGCATCCTGAGGTGCCCTTGCAATTCTAATTCCTCAGCTATCCACACTGCAGGAGTATCCTACATCTCCCTTGAGAGTACACTGAGGATTTTCTTCAGGAGCAATATGGATGCACAGGACAACATGTACCCAATTTAACATGTATTCAGAACCTGGACAGAGTATGAATCTGAAACCTGGAGCTGGTGTTTACCATACGTCATATGAACTTTAAAAACCTCAGTTTAGATTCAGTTGGCTTACTAAAACAAACAGAAATTTCCTTTATATCTAGTAGCAGCAAATTAGAAATTAAGAGTGTTTGGAATCAAGAACCAAGATCAGAAAGGGAAAAGTCATGCAAAGCTATGGAGATTAGTTCAAATTGCATTAGATTAGCTAATACTTTCACTTCAAACACCTCCAAGACATACAGGTTTGAATGTATGCTTCAATGCTAGCTAATATGGAAATTTGAAGTTTGCTTGTCATACATGTGGGACATCTTCCTGTAATAAAAAGGAAGTTTTATCACAAAACGTATTTGAATTAATCTAATTACATTATGCATTTGCATCTATAGCCATTTCAGCATGCATAAGTGCATGTGAAAAAGCTGCACAGACAAACCTACCAAAAATAGAGGAATACTTGGAAAATTAAGAAAGCTTTTCATATAATGTGATAGAATTTAAATTGTGAATTTTTAAATCACACAAATTATGAGCCCAAATCATTAATCTTTTTTTTTTTTTCCCTTATGTTTTTACTGGCAACCTGCTTCTATCTTAAATAATCTTGATTACCCCATCTATAAAACAGGAATACAAAAGTTCAGACATGATTAGAGAGTAATGGAATTGTGCCTGCCAGAAAAGTACTTTAAAAAAAAATCCCAAACCAAACAGTGACAAAATCTAAATACAAGATACAAATAGCCATGAATAATAGCATGAAATCTTAACTCTATTTAGATACCCCAACTGAATTGCACAGCCTCAAGCCAACAAAAAATAAAAAGCATCTTACACACCAAAAAGATAACCCGACTTTTTTTCAGCTTTCCTGAAGTGTGAGAGTTCAGAAACTTGTACACGGATTAAAAGAAGTTGTTCTGGAGCAATTCAGAAGAGGCCTTTTCTGTCCTGGGACTCTTTCCAATTCTCTTCACCCTTGTAAATTCAAGACTCCTATTATCCAATTTCTCACACAAAATGCTTGTTCTCAGAAATGCAATCCATCTTTTTATATGACTTCCTGGTCATTTAAACAGTTTTTCAATTGCAGACTAATCCAGAGTCCCACAAACTATTCCTATTGAATTTATTTTATAACTACTCAGTTATTTGCCAACTTCCATAATTTACTACTTTACTTACACATCACTGCTTATGCAGCATTTCAGTCTTAACACTATTGACATGAGGACCTAATCCTCTGCAAGCTGCATGTATCATTCCGGATTTTGTTTATTGCAATACTGCAAACTCTTCCATGGTCATAAGGTGAGTTCTATCATTTAAGGGGGTTCAAAACCTAACTTTGGCCTATTTTAAACCTACCTGGTCTGCCCTTACTGCATAGAGAGCAGAGAATAGATAACTGTGGGTAAAAATCATGGGTAGGAATGGGAGTCTTTCCTTTATTTTAGGTCTGAGAAGACTTGCTAAGAAAGTTATTTCGTTGAAGACAGGGGAACTATGCAGGAGTGTCTGCACTTTGAAACAGAAAAAAAATGATATGATAAAAATCATGGGAATTTACATGAAAGCTTCTGCAGGGGAAATGTTATTCCATGTCTAAAATGAAGCTAAGAAGTAATTAAATTTTTTGTATAATTAAATCTCTTATTTAAAGTTGCCAAAGATAAAATACTTATTTTTTTTAACTTTAAAAGTTGTACAGTTATACTGACAGAGTAAAACAAGGCACCAAATAACTGAATGCAAGAGAAATAAGTCACAGCTTCACATGCTTTCCTTTGTATTGCAGTTTTCACCTTTATATACTTTTTGCATGTAAGCAGAGTTTCTCCTCATCATGATTGTCTGCTTATTCACACTGAAAATAATAAAAAAAAAATTAGCACGGAAACAAACCATTTATAAAAACTTCTGTTGTACATAGCCATTAAACAGGCATGCTTCTGTTTTTCTCAAAAGACTTTTTTTCCGGAGTAATCAAAGACAACCACCGTTCTGTTAAGCAGTATCTTAAATTAGTTAGGGAAACATATGGTGTGCCCTCCTATGGAGGCTATTGCTTTCTGATCTAGGTTTTGGCATGAAATATCTGCCTAAGGACGTACAAGGTCTTTAAATGAAATATAACTTATCTTACCAATAATGATTTACAGCTGTGGATTATTAGATAGTACGTTTATCAGGGTTTTTTTTTATAATTTGGAGAAATGTTTTTTCTTATATAAAACTCAAAGAAGTATAACATCTGCATTGGTGGAAGGATATATTTCTCTGAGGTGGTGTTGATGGGAGATGAGGTACATAGGTGAGGTAAGTGGGAGTGGAGGGAACCCAAGGCATTCTGAAAAATATTCACACTTCATATAGTGTATCTTTTTGTATGAGCATGTTTACTTGTATTTCTATACAACTGTAAGGTGGTTGCAGTGGCTTTCTCTATCAAAACTGATGCAATTGGGGCAGCATATGTGCAGGTACTTAAGCAGAGATATTCATTCATGCTTCATTTCTTGCAAAAAACCCAATACTGTATTTTCAGTTTACAATGTTACAGTGTCCAAACTTTTCTTTCTTTAAAAGAAATTCCAATGCCTGTACATCTTCCCTGCTGTGCTACAGCAATTAAATATCATGAGTGATTTATATGTAACTTGCTCCAGCCACTCTTTATCAAGTTGCATGCAGCAGCAGTAAACATTGTTTTCTGCTCAACTTCCAATCAGCCAGAGTGAGAACCTAACTCCTGCTGATTGCTATAGAAAGTATCTAGGAACTGGAACACATGCCTCAGAGTCAGTACTGCTTGCTTCTACTGCTGACTTTATCAATGCCTCACTGTGCAGCTTGATTTAAAAAAAAAAAATCATCTTCAGTGCATCTATCAGAAAAGGATATGGCAGAACATGCCTATTCCACAATGGGGTTGTGAAGCTTAACATTAGTGTATAAAGTGACAGAGATCTTTATAGTGGCAGTGATGCAGATGCTAAAATCTTTCTGTAAGGTGTTGACCTACTGTGCAAGAACTTGGAATCATGGTAGAGACTGCATCCATAGCCAGACCATTTCTTCAGCAGTGCTTAAAAAGCAGCCATGTCAAAAGCATTTGAGAAATTGGAGAGAGAAAAAGCAAGCAAAAGCTCTAGATTTCACTTGGAAGTACTCATCTGACATCTTCATGAGTTTCCTGAAGGGAGAAGGAGCTTGACTTGCCTTTTCTAGGAGGACAAAGAAAGTCTCAAGTCCCAGTAGCAGTCAAATATTCTGAGCTAAGTAAATAGCTTTAACTATGAGAAAAGGTCATAACATCTGCTTACATGGATGTTTGGATGCTCTTGTTTAATGCTTCAGTACTATCTTAGTTTGTCAGTGCTTGTGTACTCTGTCCATTAACCCCTGTCAGAATAAGCAAAAATATTATCTGTTAGCTAAATTAAAAGGGAAGCTTATATTTTCTGCTGCTGAAATTGTATTGTGTATAAGCATATAATTATGCATACAGACACACCTATACATCTGTACTTGCATTTTTGCTGTTTGCATTTGTTTGCCATTTTTACTGCGCTTACTTAAATTTGTGTGCAGTTTGCTATAGGACCTTGAGAAAACTTAGTCTGGTGAGACACCTCATACACTGAAATTGCTATTTGGTTTATATACTTTGCAGTCCTGTAATGCAATAATGCATCCCTTAAATCTCTTTAGCATTCCACCTTGGGGCTTAATCCACTTGAATTGCATGCAGAGCACTAATTGACATTGTCTGGTTTCATGACCCAGTCAAATGTTTTACAATAATTACAGCAAACAACATGGAACTTGCTGCATAAGTGTAATCTGTGTCAGTGTCATGAAGAGTGGCGGTTGCCTTTTTAGAGTCTTCTAGGACAATAGTGACAGATATTTTTTTTCAGTAAGTGATATTTTTCACTTGCAGCTGACCATCCTGTGGTGGTGTTGAAACACTTTGCCCCTGCTTAATTTTATTTTCAGTGTACTGTCACTAATGACATTTCTGCATTCATTTAATGTATGCAAATGAAAATGAATGTCTGAAAGTAGTGTCCAGCTACTGCTGCTACATGGATAATTTCTGAACATAATTGATATGTTTTAATGTACACCCATAGTATTCAGACCAGAATTACTTAGCAGTGGGCACTGAACGAGATTTTCTTTCACAAGGTAATTTCTTAAACAGTAGCTTTAAATATTATGGTCTTAAATAGAATAAGTTTAAAGTTTGAAAAAGATGGTTTGATAACTGAAGTCATTTAACCAGGTTGCTGCAGAAAGAGTAAAGGCACCTCCTTCCACTACCTCAAACTGCTTCTCAAGGCATTTTCTTTACGTATAATAACAGAAATCCAACCATGCCTATTAGTTCCTGACCATCGGGAACTAACCAGGTGGAAAGGACAGTGAAGTGAATCCTTGTTTAGTTTGAAAGTCTACCAAATTATGTTTCATAACTGGCTTCTTCTGGTAAGTTTTATTAGTATTTTGACTTCAGTTATAAAGTTAGTAGCAAAAATGTTTCAAAACTTCTCAAAAMTGAGAATTTTGAAAGTCTTGTACTGATCTACTTCATCAGGTATTTCATCAATAATTCATAATTATTCAGAACATTATCCAGCTAATTGTCCCATGACAAAATAAAGTAAATATTAACAACTTCAGCATTTCAATAGGAAATTTTGCCGTATGTCAGGAGTGAATGCATCAGTCTTATAAAAATACTCTTTTACAATTGTCTTTTCTGTCCACAATCAAAAAGTTAAGCATATGCACTATATAGGACTTAAGAAATCCTGTTGTCAGATGTTACAGTCTTTGTGACTATACTTCTACTAACAGAATGTACACTGTATAGAAAAATTGACTTATTTTCATGCAAGTTCTGCATTGAACTAATGCAGTTCTGCAGTACTGTAGTGTTGCAGTTCTTAGAAGATAGGCCTGACCTACCTTATAATGTGCTTAGACAGAAGTTATAACATAATAAATACATGGTTTCTCAGCTTACCACTTCAAATTGCTGATGAAAATAAGTGCTCCCTCTGGCCTTGGGCAGATACAGTGCTGGCAGCCTGTCTCTGTCCGCTTGACATTGCTATTGTGGAGCATGTGCAGCAGAAACAGCGGTTAGATCCTGAACCAGCTCTGAAGTAGTCTGAAGGACACATTTCAGCAGCTGGTTTCCTGCTTTTTTATGCAATGTTTAACTCTTCCTTAGCAGGAATTTAGTGAAGTCTGAAGGGACAGGGACATAACTACCTGTCAGATATTACTAGAAAAACTCATGCCAGTGCAGTGGGCCAAGGCAAGGCCTTATTTCTTATCAAGACTTTGTAGCAGGAAAACTCTAGGAGAAGAAGATTGCATAATGGTCCAAATAAAATTGCATAATGATCCAAGCATCAAGTGAAAAAAATCTAGTGTGGTTGTTCATAAGCCTTGAAAGAAGACTTCTACTCTCAGACATTTCACCCATAAGCATGATTACAGAGGATGAAGTAACTTCCACTCCATAGTAAAGCTACAGTCAATTGCAGAATTTCTTCTCATCATGGCATAATACATTAGAAGTTGTTTCTGGGTGCTGATAACTTCATGAAGATCACGTATAGACACATACTATGGATCACTATACAAACAGTTTACCTAATTACTCTAGCAGTAGATAGATAGATAAATCAAAAAGCCAAAAATAAACAAAAAGTTTTACTGTAACTGGAAGGAGTACAGAGTAGGTAGTCAGCAGAAGAATGGTGGCTATACTCATCCTTCTTACTGTCTGTTTCCTTCAGCCTACTGTTCTTCCCTCAGCACACACTGCTCATAGGCTGATATTTCTTCCATTAACTGCAGTAATTTTTACAGAAGAGTGAGAATTATTTGCTAAACATGTGAATTTGCCCTAACATGCATACATTTATGAATGAAGAATGTTCCTCTTCAGTTAAGATAACTAGAACTCAGGCAAAGCTAGCACATGGGAGGTAGTGCACAGTCTTGGTGAAGTCTACAGATGGGATAAGAGGAACTGACCTAGGAGCACCCAACCAGAATGATTTAGGCACTAAGCTAAGTTGATATGGGTAGGAATAAAGGAGTAAAAATAGCTTTATAGGGGCATGAAATTTGTCATAAGAGAGAAGACAAATAAAGATTCAGACCCTTCCTGCCAATAGCACTATATAGCACACACACCCATCTTAATGCTTACATATGGCTATACAAGTAATTTCCTTGCAGCCATGGAGCTTCACAGCCTCTCCACTTTCTGGTCACTCAGCTCTCTTTCCTTTCAAGTCAGGCCTGTATCTGCCCCTAATACTTGCATTGTCTAGCTGTCCTACATTAAATTTAACATTTATGATTGGCAAGTGTTTCTGTCTTTTGCTTCACTGCCTCAGATTGCCCTTTCCTAAGGAAACAATCTACCACTTGAGGGAAGAAAGTTACAGGATCAATAATGTCTATCATACAGGAGAAAGCTTAAGCAAATTCATCTCCTTAATAGCATTAATGGGGCAAATAGCTTGAGTGTACTGGATCACATCACTCAGTGACACCCTACAAAAATGGGGCAGGGTGAGGTTGTTGATGGTGTTACTGCTTTTTTCCTTCTTTTTAGATCTGCCCAAGAGCTAGCCTTATTAAGAGTTGTTTTTCGTAAAACAGAAATCTTGTGCTAGCCATACAACTTGAGATCTGAGCCTTGTTGAACTGCACAAGTGAAGTCAAATAGGTAGCATCCACATAGAAAACTAGCTAAGAACTGGGATTTGAAAGTTATAACTATTTTCCATATCTTGTATTTACAGTGTGACGGACATTGAACAAGCTTGCAAGATGATATGTGGCTAGATTACCCTTATTTGCCCTAGGTCCTTGCCCTAGATGATTTACAAACTAAAAACAGGCAGACACAGTCACCAGACAAAGTTTAACAAAAGGAAGAAAGAAGTACAAACAAGATTTAGCCATATCTTGCTAGTTCCCATAGATGACAAACTGACCTCTATGACTCTGAAGTGTTAAGTTAGTTAAGAAGCTTATCTCTACCTTGTTCTTAAACTCCAGTATTTTTATTTTAAATCCAGCTTCACACCTCATCTTTCTGCCACTGACCCATTAGCAAGATAACTTTYGTCTGGGGTACTGCACTACTGTCAATGCACCTCTGTTCATCATTCAAGAAGAAACCAAGAACAACAAGCACACCTAGTGCATTGACAGATTTGGTACTGCTTTTGCTTCCAAAAAAAGCTTGGCCTGTTTCTCATCTGAGGCACTCAACTGCTGATCAGCTTCACGGCTCATGTTTCAGTCAGTAAATATACCTCAGAGCAAGTTAGTTGCACTTCGATATTCATTTGGAAAGCATAATTTAATAAGAATGAAATTAAAGGAGCCACAGACATTTTTTTTTTTCTTTCTACTGTGCAACAGTGCAATATATTCCTTATTCCCTCAATAGTACAATTTGTACATTAGGCTTAGTTACAGGTTTCCTTAAAGTCTTCCATTTTCCCTTAACAGGAAAGTAGCTATCCTAAGACAGAGCAAGTACTGCTATTTTTTTTTTTAATGTAATTCAAACCAGAAATGCTCCCACCTAATAATATAAAAGAAGCATATCAAACACCACTTGCAGGTTACTTCAGTACACTTCAGTTTAATACTTATGGTGTAGAAAGGCCTGTTTTGAAGTAGTTAAAAGCTATGTGGGAAAAAAAAAAAAAAACTTTTTCTGTCTTACTAAGCTTTGAGGTTTGAAGAGTCAGAACAAACTTGTGCTTGCATATACAAGGAGTTTGTGGGTACACCTTATTTTTTACAGCATTGCTACCCTAGAAAAATCCTGGTTTAATCCTGGCATGGAAAAGTATCAAAAGTGGCAAGAGTAGACTGCTCAGCAAGAGAAGGCAGCCCAGGAACTAATAACAGCAAGGCAGCAGAGGAATAAATAAAAGGGGTGCAGTCCCACTATACCTGAGCAAGACAAGCAGAACAGGTCCAGTAACAGCAGTCAGGTTCAGTCAACTAGTCAGCAAACACTAGGCACATCCCCACTCACCAGACAGTAAGGTAAGGGTAGCAAGACAAAGCATAACATACCTACCACATAGCTCAGGCAAAGCAAAGGGCCTGAATTTAAATGCAGCTCTTGGGCCAGTGGACAAATTATGCGTGGGTGGAGACCCCACATGTGGCTAGTCAGGGCAATTAGGGCCTGGTGGTGTACTCAAGGTCTTTACAAGTATGTGAATTGAATAATAGATGTTGTAAGCAGTTAGGCAATATATTTAAGGGGTACTTACTGTACAGATCTCACATAACCTACTCCATATCTGAGTGGAAGGATGTAAAAAAAAAAACCAGATATGGGCTTCTGTAGATGTAATCTGTCAGATAAACAGTCAACCCACCTACATAGTTACTACGTAGTTATTTTTATGGTTTCCCGTAAACAGAATTCACAATGCCATATACAACAAAGAATGTTACAGATCATCAGCAGCACAAGTTTCATAAGTTACACCTGTGTTTAGAAATACAGCTTACAAATGAAATTATTGCCCAAATATGCATATGCTCTAATCCAATTTATTAAATGTCAAAATAGTATGGCTCATATGTCCACAGAGAATATATTTCTCCAAGTATTGATCTATACACCAACCAATATTCCTTTCATACATCAGGTCAATTAATAAAATCCCAGTTTATTACAGAAGCAAATATCCAAAGCACAAAGAAATCAATAAAGTTTATGCAATAACCAATAGACTCTTTCTATACATACACATAACTCAATAAAGTTATTGCACAAGACTCCTTTTTTTCTTCTTTTTTTTTTTCTTATAATATGTGCAGCAATCTAATATTGGCAGGATTTACGCTAATTATTTGGGGTGTTTTATTGACACAGTTTGCAGAACATTGACAATACAGTAGGGCACCCTTCACGCTTAGCGACTGCTGGCTCAAATCTGGCCAATGTCATCATACAGCAATGGTCAAAATCTCTACTGATTTTCATGACAATTTGGTTGTGGACCTACGCAGGAGACTTAGATTCACTGTGTTGCTCTAGCTCATTAAACTTTGGTGAGTTACTTTAATCATCTCTTCTCATTTTCTTATTGGTAACTCTTTCATCTCCCGATCACTACTTCTTCGATATTGTAGAGTGTTTAGGCCGGAAGGTGCTTGGTACCCTGACATCAGGGTGTAGTTACTGGCTCAACTCACTAGTCAGTTTAGTTATCCAATAAAATTAGAGTGCATCCTCCCAATCTAAAAAAACAAAACCAAACAATGCAGTTACTGTAACCTGTGATCTAATTGTCACTTTATTTGACTAGTTTTGGAAAAGCCAAGGATCAAGCATGTGATGCAAAATGAATTCATGACCAGCAAACAAAATAATCCTTCCACATGAAGAATGGTAATTACTGGACAATACTGTGTAAATGATATTTTCCTGCTCTACCAGTATGGTATTGCTGAATTTGTATAGCGATCAATTGAAAATTTTCACTGCGGTAAATTTGTTCATCATGATCTATAAAGAAGATATGTGATATATATGATACAAAACACAGATTTTTTCCCCCATACTAGCACACGTGCGCACGTGCACACACATGCGCACAGAGTCTACTAAATGTGTGTTTTCCTTCTTCTGTAATGCATTTTCACAGAAAAAAAAATCATGTAAATGTTAGTCCTGAGCTTGGAAATTATACTACAGTTCAGTTTTATGTTTTACTCACTCCTGTGTGTAGTTTTCTGCTACCATCTTTGTTTCATCAATGCTAACTTGGAGCAGTACTGCTGATTTTGCTGCTCCTGTAACAAGCACTAGTAATTCCTCCTCATAAGATGATAAGCTCAGCTTTGACAGGTGTATTTGGTACTCCCTGATGTTCCTCAGACTAATAAATACTTCAGGCTTCAGAGGCTACCTTCCCTTTGGTCTTTTTAAAGAACTAGTCAACCATAAAAAATGACATTAACCTTTATTTTAATTTCCCCCCAATGCTACTGCACGAGGCTTTCAGGAGTTTACTGGCACGAGCTGGAGTCAGCGTAACACTGCTGTGAGCTGATGTGGGAATAGCAACGGCATGACAGATATGGTCAGTCTCTAGAGACAGGAAGCAAAGGTGAACGGAATTACTTCTAGTGCAAATTTCACAATACATGCCTATTTAAATGAAATATGATGTTGTATTACACCATGTTTAACTGTTAATAATTTACGTGTAGTTAGGGTAACTGTGTCACTGGACAGATATCCTTGAGGTAGCTCTGAAGAGGCAGGCATAGCACCAATAATGCTATCCAGAAATATTAGTACAGTGCTTGAACAGTATAGCTATTTTAGCATAATACTATTCCTATACCATACTATGTGGCATAAATGAGCTGAAAGGCCTGCAGCCCTTTCTGTACCCTGACAGATGATAAATATCATATCATTTCAGACCTTTACTGTTCTTCACTGGGCAGATGTGAAACAACAGAGGAAATAACTGAATATAAAAAAAAAAAAAAATCTTATGATAGAAGCTGAGACCATAGTGATGTGTAGAGGGAACCTTACAAGACAAGGATCTGTCATCTGAAATGACTCTGCAGTTCACACTTCTACCCTACTAGCTTTCTTCCACTTTGTTTAGACAGGTATCTTTTAAGTAGTTGTCAAAGACTTGGAGCCCTGAACCTGACACTTGCACAGTACAAGCAAAACTCCATAGTTTATATTAAAATTTGTTTAAAAAAATATAAAGAAATGCCAAAAGCATGGTAGAACTACAGTAGAATCTGGTTTTTTGTTGGCTTGAATATGTGACAATAAAATATTAAGGCGAATTCCTTAGAAAAATATCGATACATCAAAAAGCCCTTAAGAATTCCAGAAATGAAACTTTTGTGTAAAATGTGAACAAATGCAACAAATAGTTATGATGACAGTCGTAAAAAATACAGCTAAAATTTGTGGACTTAAAAATTATTTATGTTGGAGTAAGAAATAGGTGCCCTCATATTTTCTTTGAAATCCTTGTCACTTTCACAGGATAAAACATAAAAATAAAAAGGAATAAACCCACAAAAATAATAATAACAGTATCTAGGCCTTTAGATACCAGTTCTTTACTCTGAGCTTCATGCTCTAGCTCTTTTTTTTCCTTTCTCTAGTCCTGTTGCTCAGACTTCTCCCTCTGTGTTTAGGCTGTTCTGTTCTTTCTTCTTTTCCTGCTGCATTTTTCTGCTTTGCCTACAGACATACAGCACCCACAGCCAATGCTAGGGCCCTGCATATGCTCTGTCTGCCACTAGGGAAACCACCTTAAACCTGGTTGTTCAACTGCTGTTTCAGGCTTGCCTTGTGCCTGCACTTTTGATGATTACTTCTACTGCTTCACCTACACCATTTCTGAACAATGGGCAGTGGTTAGGCCTGCAAAATTCACAGTGGCTGTGTGTAAACTCCGACATCAGTCTCTGAATGTGAAAGTGTATTTCTATTTAAAAGAGAGGTGAATTCAGATTGGTAGATTAACAAAATCCCTCAGCAACCACCAAGTTACTAAAAGGGAAAGTAACAGAAGGGAACTTAGGAAAAAAAAATCCCCCACAATAATACTCTCATTAAATTATAATTATTTGAAAATTTCAGGTAATAAAGCAATAGAATAAAACACTATTATAATTGACACTGTGGTCCATTTATGCTTCTCATCATCTAGTGAGAAAGAAATGAAGGGTTCAAACTAGTACTGTGTCTCTTTAAATCATAGTCTCTTGGCTCGCCTCTGAAAGTTTAAGGACAATGATAAAAGAAGTTCCCAGTTCAGCCTGGATAGACAACCTTACACAGATTTAATAGGTTTTCAATAAGCATTTCCGAAGAGGTGTAAATCCTATCGTATCCAATTGCTCTTAACCTTTTCAATGAAATCTTTCTAAATTTCCAGAACTCAGCTCCCCAGCTTTAATGAGATTGTCTAGGACAAAAGAAAATGAACATAGCCACCTATGCTTTATACTCAGTGAAAAAAGGATCAAGTACCTTAGCTTTTCAATTCATTTCTTACTCCCTTTCCTGTGCCCAAATCAAAGCAACCTTGTTCGAAAGTTGGGTCATGGCACTCCTGTGCAGAATATGATTTGAGGCATGAATTAGTCACAACAGCTTTACGAGTCTTAATCAGACATTGGTATATTGACATTGATATACTAAAAATAACTCTTCCCAGAGCTCCCTGAATAGACCTTGCTGGATTTTTCCAGCAAACTATAAGTCATTCCTTTAGAAAATCATATCATTACAGACTATCTTAAATGCATATTGTCCCAATAACACCTGCTAAATGGATAATTCATTTTATCATCTCTGGTATAACAGACTTAGTAGCTGCTGTTATGCCATTCTTAAAAGGGTGGCCACAGGAGCAGCTGAGCACTGATATGCTTCCAGCTCTGCTCACTTCTTAACTACATAGGCTGTTTTAGGCAATCTGCATATTGATTGCAGAAATACTGGCAGGTGGTTTGCCTGATTAGGCTGAGAGGTGTCATAACCTTCATAAAAGGCTGCCAGACACTTGAAACAGAAATATCTTCAGAGTTGAGATTGGCAGAGATAACAAATCTTATACCATATGAATTAAAGCTGAGGTTTAGCACTAGGCATTAAATTTGGAAAGTAACATCATGGTCATTTAGAGTGTTGCACTGCTGTAATACAGTCCCTTACAGAAAGCAACCATGTTTGTGATTTAACAACCTCCCATGTCATGTTGCTTTTTAGAAGCTGTGTTAGAAGTCTTGAGCAATCTACCAAAGTCACACAGTTGTCACAGATGACCATTAACTAACCTGATGAAGCCTTCCAGCTGAATTTAATGTGCACTTTGATCTTGTTACCTGCTGGTTCCAAAGAGTTTTCTGTCAATGGATAGGGGCGTTTTGACCTTTTATATTGAATTTAACATTAATATATTTTTTTTGAAAATAGATACAACTTCTGAAAAGAYATCCAGTAGGTGAAAGTAACAATTGATAAGGGAACAAGTTCTCTTTTGTTAAGGTGAGACTCTAAGAGTGCTTTTAAATTAAATCTCAACATTGTGATTCATCCTTTTTGTAAAAGGTAAGTGAGAATGATAAGGATCAGCATGAAAAGATTATTTCGCAAGACTTTACAGGCAAAGATGCAGAGAGCTGGAAGTAATTTTATAACCATTATGAGAATGGATAGAAAAAGAAAAAGTTAACTTCAACTATTTCAGACCATACAAAACCTTCTAATGTAGGTCTATTCTTCAAGCTAAACCTCATTTGCTCTATCAAATTGTTAAAATGGCGTTGACTTTCTAGTTCTTACTTTTAGAAAACCTAGTTCATTATTAAGATATGTTAAACCTGAAAGATTTAAATAGGTTATTATAGTATATAGTATATAAAGATTTATAAAATCTGAGGTCAATTTTGAGCTAAATGTTTGCTTAGAAGAGGCTGTTGTATTATACTTTAATTTGCTTTCCCTTGAAATGGAATCTGTACTTCCACAATGAATAGACATTTCACATTTCATCATTGTTTTTACTGTTATTATTATTAGTTTCTTAGAGAAACAGTTTGGTGTTATTTTAGACTTGCATTCCCTTCAGTGTTTGTTAACTGTCTCTGTTACGGCATTCTTAGGTTGAGTAGTTGATGCACCTAATTGGTTCAAAATTTGTAATGCTCCGAAGAATGCTATAGTTATATAGACAATTACATTCACTACCAAACCTGCCAAACAAGAATTAAACAAGTCAAGTAATTCTAGTTAAGTAGTTAATCTTGTGTTTGTGTATGTGTGTAAGTGAGATCCAGTAGTTATCAAGCTACTTCCAGGTTTAAGCATTTGCCCCTAACACACCTCCTTCCTTGCAGGTTGGATTTATTTTTGCTATTTTAATGATGAAGTTTGATGCAATAGAAAGTGTTCAAATCTTCCTAAATTTCCTAAAAACTGTAATAGCTCACTACTTTGTACTTTTTTTTTTTTTCCTGCCAAGTTTCTCTAAGCCAAGATGGATGGGAAAATATGATCATGGCAGTAGACAAAAGATACGAAGTTGCTGTGAAGCTCTCTGAATGAGAGGCCAAACTGTGTTAAAATAAGTTGTAGAATCAAGTTAAATCAATCTGTTCATTTGGATTGCATCAATGTGACCACGAACAATATTTTATGGATGAAATTTTCAAGGCTCTGTGTTACATAGTGTGTGGTTTCATCCTTCAAGTTTAGTTTATATAGCATGAAGGTAAAGGAGAGGTAAAAAGAGAATGACTGTTTGCTGTCTTCTAGCATATAAAGTGAGAAGCATCAAAAAGCAAGCTTGAAACAAAGACAATGGTATAACTTCGCTTACTAATGTAGTAAGTAAAAGATAACAAAAGTTTGAAAAAATGACCAACAAATTCATAGAAGAAAAAATCATGAAGCATTCTTGAATACAGTGGTATGACTTCTGTTTTAGGAAGTCCACAGAGCAGGTTGGTCGACAGTAGAAGAGCATATTGGGGAATAAGTATATAAAGCATAGATATATCCTTTCTTGTACATAATACTCTTCTCTAAATACTCCCGAATTGCCACACAGTACTCGGTTACATGGACCTTTGGTGTGGCCACATTTGTTGTGTATAGGACAAGACGAGGAATATGTTTTAAAATGCATTCTTTCTCCTTACAGGTAACAGACTACTATATAAAAACCATATTTATTTTGTTGGCAGTTGACATAAGTCTGAGAAACAATGCTATAACTGTGCTAACAGAAAGCTTGATATTTAGACATGCCGGTAGTAAACATGATTCTGTATTCACTTTGGATAACTTTTGAGGGGAGGATACATAAAGAATAAAGAAGCAGATAGTATCTGATTATCTGTGAGACTTGTGTAATTTTGAGATTGCATTTGTATATGTGTATTGCATATCTATTTGATTATATGATATGCAACATCAAGAYGTATCTGTAGTTAAAACTTTTTCATTTTTGAAAATAAATGAAAATGGTAAAATCTTGTGAAAATGCTTCCTGTTTGTGTTAAAAACTGCATGGTGCAACAGGGTGGAGAGATAGCTGCTGATCCTCCTACAAAAACAAACAAACAAACAAAAACAAAAAAAAACCCCACAACAAAAAAAAMCAAACCACCCCCCCAAAAACAAAAAAACAAAACAACAACAACAAACAAAAAACACACACACCCCCCAAAAAATTAGCAAAAGTTGTGTTTAGATTTATCTCCTGATGTAGGAGGGAAACTGCATGCTGAGGGCCTGGATGGTCTAGATTAGGAGTCTGTTAGAGAGCATGGCAGCTTTGCTCTGTTTCTTTTCTGAGGTAGTAAGCATCTGAATCCTACATATCTGCCATGTTAAACCAAAAGTATAAAGCACTCTCCAGTCCACTCATCTGATTTCAGGCAAGCTTATTTATTTATTATTTTAAAAGCTGCTTCAGAAATCTCAGGGAACCTGAGGCTGTGCTTTAAACTCTTGTTTTGTAAATCTGGGCTAAACATCCCAAAGCAGACAACATATGTTCTCAATATTCTGGATGTGCTGTGTTACTGTCTGCTTTGCTTGGTGTATATAGCTCTCTGAAAAAAAAAATATGGCGAGTTGACCATATGAAGGTTTTGCAGGCTGGCAAAGTAACACAGCCTAAATCAATTCTGTGCATTTATATAATGAGTGAATTAAGTCTATTTATAAAGGTGGTCCTGTCATGACATTTTTCCACATTACTCTACTTCAATAAATTCCCATTAAAAATTCTTGTGCTACACCTGAACTGGTACCTTTATATCAAAAGACTTCTGTTTGGCTGTATTCTGTACTCTGTTTTGCCATTTACGTTGGACTCTGGTTTCACTGTGGTCTATTATAAACATTTCTCCTTGTTACAAACACTTTGCTTGGCTCTTTGATGGCTCTTGTAAAAAGCAGGATAACATTTTAGAATGGACAGCCAATTCATAGTGTAGAGTGCTGTCACAGATTTGTGATGGATTGAGGAGGGAACAGTAAGCATCATAGTGCAGATGAGTAGCATTCAGTTTAGCCTTTCCTGTGCTAAAATCTTTATTTTAGCTAAATGAGAGTCAGGAGTTCATGAAAATATAGGTAAGATCCTGATCTTAATTGGACCATTATAAATCCATGCTATCTAGGCTGACTTTTTCAAATATGCATATGGTGTCCTAGAAATCTATATTCTTGTTTTCAAAAAAGCCACAGAGGACTTACTAAACTAGTTAATATTATCAGGAAAAGACTTTATTCTTCTCCTAGTGATGGTTATGACAGATGGATTAGGATTATGTCACTGGACTGGAGAAAAGCATGTACAGCTTCAAAGTAGTTGTATTTTACAGAATGGTAAAAATGACCATGGACGGGGAGGGGGGGGGAAATCAGGAACAGTCCATCGTTTCTTCTTTTTCCTGCACGCAGGGGAAGTGAAGTCCTTTTGCTTCATCATGCATAAATATAACCTAACAGTGCATTCAGAGAACTTGCAGTGTCCTGGTATGATCTATCACATTATTCTTAGTTGTCCCTTGATCTGTACAACTTGAGGTTTAAGAGGAGGACACAAGTGACAGATTGTTCAGCAGTGCAAAAGGTACCATTTCCAAAATGTATCCATTGGGCAGTGGGGAAGAGATAGGTTTGTAATGCCTGGTTTGTCTGCATTATTTACATATCCTGACAATGTGCAGGGCAGCTGGGGGCAGCGGGAAACTGAGGAGGTTGAGAGTGCACTGCTCACATTGCTTCCTTCAGCACGTTCCACTGGAGAGGAACAATGCAAACCTTTCGGAAGATTGAGTAACTGACTTGCAGAAGAAAAGTATCAAAACATACTAGAGACCTGAGCAGACAGCCATCCAAGAGGAAAGAGCAAAGATTCCTTTTATGTGTTTTCTTGCTGGATGGTGAACACTCAGCACGTTCTGTCATGTGTTCATGGAGGGACCTGCTATTTCTCTTAGGAGACCAAATGATTAAGATAGCTGCAAAATGTTTCATTCCCAACTTAAAGCAAGTTACTCCTTTGACAGGTTCAGTTGTAGTTCATGTAATATATTCATCAATCTGGAACGTGTTCTTTAAATGAATGTTTAAATAAGGAAGATGGGCCTGATCCTGCCATGGTTTTTAACAGTAGTAATTCCATCAGCTTCAGAGGAGCCGCCTCTGGTAGTCATGCTGGTAGTCAACGCAGCAGAACCAAGTCCTTTGTCTTAAGTATAGAACAAACAGAAGATGGTTGTTTGAAAACAATGCTTTTTAACATAATTCTTCTTGTAACAACATACAGTTGGACAATTTGACACATGATGTGGGTTGTTTTCTTTTTTTTTTCGCTCTAGTGACTACAGACACTTAAGGAATCCTTTCAAAGCTCGTATTTATCTGAACCTACTCTGATTAAGAGTTTGGCCTGGTGCTAGCAGGGGCCAACTATTTTATGTATTGTTACAAGTAGATATTAAGGATAAGAAAGGATTTTTCTGATTTTAAAAATAGAAAAGAAACACTTCAATATGTAGAACTATGTAGAGTTCTGAGTTTTGATACAATCAGAGTGGCTTGTGAAATCTACACCTCTAAGCAGAAGGCGATCAGCATCTGGAGATTTGGATTAGGCCTGCTTACTTAAAAATGCTTCTTCCTCTGGTTTTGGGTGTACTTAATGTTTAATATGTACATTTGTCATACGTAGTTATTTGTACACTGACGTATGTATACACTGTGGCATTGCTTAAGAGACTCAAAGCTGAGAAGGAACAGTGCAAGCTGACATAGTTTGGGTATATATACACTAGGGCTCCTCTCTGTTGTTATTTGTCCCTCTTTTCCTCTTGGATCAGCTCATTGACACTTGCTGCTGAGCTTTATCAATACTTTCTCCCCTCCTACACAGGGCTGTGTATTTCTCATTCACTTCCTAGTTACTTACATTTTGTGGAAATAGGAAGAAATCGTGGCTAGATTCAGTAACTAACATGAGTACTGAATCTGGCTGCTCCATTGCCAATTCTGACTGTATGGTAGGCACTTTAGCTGTCTGTACAAGGTACATTGGAATAAGATTCAAAACAGTGTGGAATTGTCTAAACTCTATGTATTCACCAAGAATCTGAAATACCCTGAGACACAGGATGCCAGGCTTCAGAAGTCTCCTCACTCTATTTGGGAGTCACAGCCTGGAAATAAATGAGAAAGGCCTCCCAAATAAATGAGAAAGGTTAATGATGTTTCTAGAACGTTTATTGACATGGGTGAGAAGTAGTGCCTCAGCCTGGTTGATGGGGCACCTCATGGTAGGACCACTCAGACTGTGATTCCAAAGACTGGTTCATTCCTTCCTCATCCAAATTTTTTCAGACTCATGTTCAGGCAGAAGGGAACTTATTAAACCATTGGTTATTCTAGCCTAGTTCTTCGCCCTTCCTGAAGAAATCAGGATTGATCAGGCTATACTAATACCACAGCAAGCATGACTGACTCGGTAGGGAGAGTGCTCTCTTGCTTTTGAGCATTCCCGCTGGCAAGATTAATTTTTTGGGGGGTTTTTTGTTTGTTTGTTTGKTTGGTTGGTTGGTTGGTTTTTTTTGTTGTTTTTTTTTGTAACATAGCAATTGCTGGTAGCACGATCAAAACATTCTTGGATTCAGGACTCCTTGGATCTCTTGGAATAAGTATTGACTGTGTGCCTGGATAGGGAAGGCATATTGGATGTAGGAATAATCATCCATTAGTAACTGTAGTGTGTTCATTATACTCTTAAGTTCTTTGTTACCATGGCTGAAGGTCATACCTCTTTCCAGTGATAATAGTCAAATTAGCTCTTGAAGTAGTCTCAAATTAATTTTTATTTAAAATTTATAAAAAATAATAAAATCGAGTTTTCTAAATGACTAAACTGTTATAGACTTTCAAATAGTATATGTCAACATCAAAAAATCCAAAGTATTAAGAGAACAAAAAAAAGCATAAAGGTTGAAAGATTAATGGTAAAAGAAGAYTTATTTAAAAGGTTCTGTTATAGTTACAGAGAGGGAAACATGTAAAAGATGAATGGCCAAACTATTAAAATGTTGCAATATAAAACAATCTTTAGTTGCATTTAGATCTCATTGATTTTAAAACTTTTTTTTTTTTTTAAATTATTGTGCCAGTAATTTTGACTTACATACCTTCAGCACAGTTGCAGTGACCACATCTTTTCTTGTTCTACTGCAATGTCCAAATGAAAACCTGAAATCCTAAGGCTGACTAGAGGGAGTTAGATATTATGTTCTGGACCTGACTGGAAGCATATAATCTGAGTCTAAGTCTTCACTCTAGTTGATTATCAAAAACTTTAATTAGATTTGTTTTCTGGATGAATAGAATTAACTTAACAAGATAAAATAAAAAAACAGCAATCTTCCTCTTCTACCTTTTCTTACTCAATGGGCTATTTATGGGGACACCTACACCTTCTCTTGCTGGAGAAGAAAAATAACTGTATGTTATTATTGCATCATACATGTTTAGAACACATGGCAACTCAAACAATGAATAATGGGTTAGGAATAGTCCAACAACACATGGTATCTACAGGTTGATTGGAGGTAGTATATTGAACAGACACAAATATGACACATAAGACAATTTTGGAATAGTTTTGACTGTCCAACAGAGGACAGTGTTAGCCTGTATGTACTAACAAACGCACACAGGCACATGTTCCCCCATGGACACATACACCTTGTTAGAATACTCTCAAATGCTTTCACGATGCTTCCTATCCAAGCAAAGCTAGCAGATGCATAAAACTTCATGAGGAAAATCATGACACAAGATGTTTCTACCACGAGTTATTTAATAAACATTTATCAGGTTATTTTAGTTTCTCAATAAAAATTGGCAAACTGTCTTTGAATTTTTTTCATCAGTGTGTTTACACTCATCACTTTTAAAACTTTTGATGCTTCATTTGCTATGATTTGTTGAGTGGCCAATAACAATTTTTAGAGCTAATGAGGAAGGAAGAGCATGATTAGATAACTTCTTAAGSTATCTATTGCTTAGTCATTACTTGAGCTGAATCTGGACTGTAGCTCCTCTGAAGTATGTTGAATTTCATTTAACTGTTTGCATGACCAAAAAAAAAAACCCGTAAAACCCACAAAAACCTAACTCGCTAACATCTCTGCCTTGGCTTGGAGAATGTGCAGAAGTGTGGAAGAACTATAGACAGTTTATGTATTATTGTGAGTCATCAAATGAAGCTAGCAGATAGCAGGTTGAAAGAAAGTGAAAGGAAGTGGGCTTTTCATGCAAAGGGTAGTTAATTTGTGGAATTCCTTCTAGGACATTGTAGACAGTAAAAGACTATATAAGTTGAAGATAAGACTGGACAAGTTAATGGGAGAAAAATCCATCCTGAGCCCTAAGTCTTTGGAAACTGGGAGAAAACTCATGTGAAATATCATATTTTCATGCCTTTTCTTTTTTCTATTTCCTAGGCATCACTTTTGATGCTTGTCAGAAACAAAATGCTGGGCTGTATAGATCTCTAATCCACTGTGGCTGCTTTTACATTCTTAATTTGTAAATTTTTGTAAATTATATAGCACACTTTTCCTACCCCTTATTTTTCCACTCTACATGTGTAGCCATCCAAATTTCTCAACATATAAAAGGCATTACTAGCAAATCATATATTTTGTCTGTATTTTATTCATTATCTTTTCACCTAAACATTATCTAATAGATTTTTTCTCTAAACATTAAAGAATTTAAATGCAACATAATGCTTTACATGAGACATCGTTAGGAAACTCTTTTCTCCCTAAGATCCTGTAGAAGAAAAAAAGATAGTCCATATAATGAACAATAAAATTGTAATCAAACCTGAACTTGCTTAATCAAGTGGGAAGCTAATTTCAGAGATCTAAACCCTTTATCTGATCATCAGATTTCATTTATAATAAGGGAGTCACAGCCTGAATTTTTCCCTTGAGCTTTGTTATAATATACTGATGTAGACAAAGATGTGATTTCTAAAGTTAGACTGGATAGACCATGCAAGAAAATTACTTTGGGAGATATTTTTGCCTGTTAAATGGGCCAGCTGTTCCACAATTCATAAACAAGGGAGAATGTAAAACTGATATATCACTGAATATAGAATTCTGAAAAATGTTCATGATATTAAAAAAAAAAAATCTAACTTTGATGTACACTTACTCATTTCAGATGTCTCAAGTTCACTATTCCCTCAAAAACACTATTTTAGAATGACTTATGATTAATTTGATTTTTTCCCCAATATAAAGATAATGCTCCCTTCATTTTAGCACCACCTTACACAGTCTTCCTGTTACTGTTTGCTTATGTATAGCTATGTCATTATTCAATGTAGCTAATAATTTATCTCTCTTTCATTTACACCAGTGGCATCCAAAACCAGGAAGACCAGAAACTTAATCTCTTTATGCCTTTTGGTTATGTCAGGCTTATTCATGTCTAGTTTACTTGGGTTTCTACTGTAATCTATCTAATGATGCATCTGAATGGCTCATGCCATTTGGGAAAAAAATTGCATATTTTYCTTTGAAGAACTTCTTTATTCTTCCAGTTTACAGCACAGTTCATGTGCCCAAGGCTATTTGCTGTCTTTACAATAATGTATCAAACTGTGGCATGCTAGAGGATCAAGCTGGCACATCTGCAGTTAGGCACTATGGACAATAATACATTCATGTCTGGCTGCTGCTAGCTGCCAGATCAAGAAAACGAATGTAGTACTCGTCCCACTCTGGATCTCCACTCCAGTTTCCCCTTTCCCTCTTTTGAAAACACTTCCCACTGAGAAACAGATAAATTGCTGTTGATTTAAGTGTAGGATAAAGCAATGTAAAATGTTCAGTTCAGCAGCCCTAGTCTTCTTTCTGCTCAGTTTGATACCTATGTTCTGAGTTGCACTGAATAACCAACTCTAAGCCTCAGAGGAAAACTCCATTCTAATCAATACATTCCATCAAATGAATTAGCTAAACCATGCTAAACATTCTTAATTTTAGATGAAAACACTGACTGCATTTAGTGCCTTTGAAATGGGGGTACAAGTTTCCTTTTAATGAAGTTAGACTGTCTTTGACTTGCAATAAAACTCCAAACCAGAAGGAAAAAATGTCATCCTTTTTAAATTCAATTTGGATTTGACTGTTCAGGATTTTAGCCTGTAAAAGTTCAAGCAAATTCAGACACCATTTGCATTATTTGCAAATATTTGACTCCCCTTTAGAGCAGAACCTTTCCTTCTCCAACACAGCGGTCCCTTTATTTGGCTTTTATGTTAAAGAAGCCATGACATAAAGCTTACAGACCCTCATTTGATTTGATCTTACTCTCATCATTAAGATGTTTTTACACTCTTTCTTGCTCTCTTCCCCTTCTTCAGCAATCCACTCATATCCAGCCACTCAGATTCCTACAGTACATTGCTGGCTAGAGATCTTACAGAGATAGATGTGCAATGCAGGCATTTATTTTCCTTTTGAAATAGGTAAACCATGTCATATGATCTGCATATTACARGAGACTGGTCCTTCTACATTCGCAAAACTACTAAATGTTTTTTTCATTCTCATCAAACTTGCATATGAAAATTATAATAGTTGATGACTAGCCCACTACTATTTAAGACAGCAAATAGTTTGGTTTCTGTGAAAATAAAACTCTAACTTTTCCAGACTACCTCAAATCAGTACACCTGCAGATGCACAGAAAGCTCTGGAAGGCAGAATTGCATTTTTCACACATGATTACCTAAAGAGAAATTGATAGTTTTGCACTGTTTAAATACTCTGAATAACTATTTTATTTTTTTACTGTTTTCCCACAAGATCATGCTTAATTTATCTTCAGTATGAGTGACTGGGCTTTGTGATACAGAGATCATGTCATGATTCAAAGCAAGTAATATATTCTGACTCATAGTCAGAATCAGTAATTCCAAGATAAAATGCTTTAGTTTTGTATTTTCAAAGCCTAAGATTATTGTTCTGTGAGATATAGAAAAAATCCATTTTTCTGTATTTTAGCACTCTCACCTATGAAAAGGAATGTCGTTAAGCAAGGCATTTCAAATTAAAATTTAGATCTTGCTTTCAAACACCCTACTGTGCAATTTGGATTTTGAATACTGGATTTCTTCATTATACAGCATGGATAGACAGAGCAAAGGAAGTGCAACAGAAAGCAGTCTGTGCCTGTTGTATATTTAACAAACTTGTGTGTGTGTGTGTTTATAAGATAGACTGTCTTTTTGTTGAATTTCCTTTGATTCATTTACACTAATTGGTGACAAATGAGAATCATGATTCAGTTTCAACAGTGCTTTAAAGTACTTTTCCTTTCGCAAGAGCATTTGGAGATTTTAAGAATTGTTATGGAATGTGAAATTCCCATCACTTCTGCAAAGGCACAATACTTGCTTTGTTTTTTTCTTCTAATGCTTTTTTGTTGTTATTTCTAGCCTCTTATTTATAGTCCATAGTATACTTTTTCTAAAGGAAGAACTCTTCCTAAACTATGACTGACATGTCCAATCATCCATCAATGATGAATTCTAAATAATCCGAATAAAGTCAAGACTAAACTGAAGTATAGTCACACTCTTTATACATCAATATATGTATCATTAATATTCTGTGTAAGAATACAAAATAAAAATTTCAAAAGGCAACATTTGTCTTCTACATTTTTTGCTGCTGTTGATTTCAGCATGAGCTGTGATTTCCAAACAGTTGGAAAGTTGAGGCCTATCACATTTAAGTTATTCACCCTATTCTTTTCTATCTTGATATAGATATGTACTATATATACAGAGTAGATATATAAGTTTAGAATAGATGTGCATATTTGAACTGATACTGTTAATACAAACAGTGCACAGCAATTGCTTGACTGCATTTCTAAATCCTTGGAACAATTCATATGACTTAAAAGACTCACCAGGTCTAACATTTAAGAGATTCAATCTAACCATGAGCTAACAGCTTTGACTATACAGTCGCTAAGATCTTTTTTATGCATAATGTGATAAGTATCTGTAATATGTACAAAAATGGGACATTTAAATATAATTTGGCACCATTGAGCAACTTTTGCTCCTGAATGACAAGATACCATTAAAGACAGGGGAAAGAGAGGAAATCAAACTCAAAGCGTTATGAACTTTTAATAACATACTTATTCTCTGCTTTGAACAAATTTGTCATGCTTGCGGATACRTGCTAGGTCAATGGAGGCTCAGCATGCTCTTTCCCCCGTGTTTCAGTTCTTAAGAGGCATGTTAATTTTAAATTCTTCATTTGCCTATGATACAAAATCTTTGAGGTGTACCGTGGGAACAACTTATCTTTGAGAAAATATTAGACTTCTTGCCAAATCCAGTACAAAATATTTCTTAACTTGTCCTATGTCATCTTACCTTTTAAAATCAGCAAATAATAGCAATCATAATCATCCTCATCCAAAAAACCCAACAAGGACAACCAAGTAAAACATGTTAAAGAATGAATATTTGCTCTTCCTTTTGACAGCTTTAGTGCCCATGAAATTATTTTATACTATCAACTATGCTAACCTTTTTGCCATTCCTCCAAATGAGAATGGATCATGAAAACAACCTCAGAGAAGTTAAAACTGACTCCAAGTCTCCTTTACAGAGTTAACCTTTTTGCAAAGATTCAATCAAGTAGCTATAGTATCTACTAAGAGGACAATGCAGTAATCAGAAAGGGCGTTCCTGTTGTATTATGCAAGAAATAGTGTGAACTGGAATTCACCGTGCAATATATAATTAACCCAAACAGTGGGTTTTATTTTTTCTTAATATACCATGCAACTTAGATCTAAGAATTGCTCTTCTGCTTTTCACCTTATTTATCATTTACACCCAAAGTGGATGGAAGTTAGTGAGATGTTACTGGTAAGATGTTACTGATTTAAACATGTGACATGGCTGTTAATAATTACATGAAGTGCAGGCAAAGATGTGAAGTGTACTGCAAAACCAGAAAAGAGCACTGCCGGTTTTTTTTACTGTACCATCCGTCTTTTTTCTACTGAGACGTAATTAGTTAAATAAACCATGGAGAAGATACATATACACTGAAATCACTTCCTTTTCAATAACTGCATCCTATGTGCCAATTAGCTGCCTGACAGTCCTTACAAAAAAAAAAAACCAAACCCCACCCAAAACCAAACCAACCAACCAACCAACCAACAAAACATTTTTGGTGATTCTATTGATCATAGGTGACTTTGTGCATATTCTCAAGACAGAATGCTATTCTCAAAGATTGAAAATTTAGCACTTTATAGTTAAGCTAAGTGGATTCAGGCAATGTGAAGATTCTTCACTTTCTCCCAGTCACGTTGAGGAGTTCAGTGCTGAAAGAGGAACACATATCTATAAACAAACACACTGGCTGTTGTGCAGAGGAGCTCTAAAATCCTGTGAGATAACTAGTGTAACTCTTCAGCCTAATTAAGATGTCATCCTTGTCAAAAACATTATGTGTCTGCATTTTTTCAGCCTTCAGCCTATTGTATTAAAAAAAAAAAAAAAAAAAAAGAAAAAGAAAATCAAAGATGAAAATTCAACAGTTAATACTCCCCTGGACCACATAGCACTCTTGGCAAAATGTCCTTGCCATTGAAACAAGTTTGGAACTTTCTTCCAGACAAATAGATCCGCACTTTTTTAACGACTCAGTGACTTGTGTCATAGTAGAGCCTTTGGCTCAACTCTCATCTGTATTGCCCACCGTTTCAGAGGTGATACATGTCAACTCAGTAATAAAAATAGAGCAAACAATAGTTCACACTTTAAAAAATGTTCCTTTTTCATTGACCTCTGCAGTGAGAGTGCTTGAATTGTTCAAATCTCACAACCGACCCCCAGAGTTCTGCTGAAGAGCTGCTATCAACTGAGCTCTAAATTAGCCACCTTAACAAAAATATTCCTAGTATAGATAATAGCTTGGTTCTTCCAGGTGACATATCTTCAGTTCAGGCAAATTATTACATCTTGCTTGACTTCTCTGAATTTTAGTAGGTGAATTTTATTCTAATTGAGAATCCATTCTTTTATTGTCAAGATACCTTAAATGTGACATATGGAAAATTATTCCTTGTAAACTGGATGTTTGTGCATTCTGATGTATTTTAATGCTATCAACTCCATGGTCAGTGTAGTATCATGTGGAAATGAATTCCACAGGTTATTTATTCATTGTTTGAAAATCACTTCCCTTTTTTTTTTTTTTTTTTTNTTTTTTTTTTTTTTTTTTTTAATGTGTTTCCTTTTACTTTCAATTTAAATTTCCATGCTTTTGTAATTTCAAGACTAGCAAATGTGATTAAAAAAATTATCTTTTCCTAAAACATTATTTGTATTCTTTGGGCTCTTCACAGATTCTTTCTCTTTCTCTCTCTTAGTTAATTCCTCTTTTGAATAAACAAAATTTATCATTTCCATGGATCATTGGAAAGTTGTGTTTCACATGTTTTTCCTAACACGTCCTCAAAAATCCACCCGGTCCTTCCTTTTTAACATATGACAAAAATTAAATGTATCCCAGTCAGATGTAAGGACCTGCCATATGTTTATATAACCAAATTAAAATACACCAACAGTCAAGGCTTTTGCAGTTTTTCCCTAATACTTAATATTTCTTCTTTTTTGTCTTCCCCTACAAGCCAGTGTTGTGTGCTGAGCGGAATTTTTATTGAACTCTCACACTGAACATGAGTTGTTTTTTTTTTCTCGGATTGTCACAATGGTCAGAGATGTTCACCTTTTTAATCAATACCTGGAAAGCAATAATAAAATTACCTGAAAGTATGATGAATGTTTGAGTGTTTTGTGTGACAGGCCAGAGATAATAAACTAAAGTTCTTTTTGCTATCAGTCAGCTTTGATGAACATGTTCAGGCTGGTTGGTAGTCTTAAAGTAGTTGCTCAGCCCTACAGTCTCAGAAAGAGATAGTATATCAAAACTGAGATGAATTAGTTAAAATTTGACACGTTAATATTTCCAAATATTGACATTTCAGAAATGGACACAGAAAGTTCAAAATTTTGTAACAGGGTTAGATCTGAAGAAACTCTGGGAAGGATTATTTCTTTTCCATCACCTAAAAGAATGGGGGGCGGAATTTTCTTCAAAACACTGTCTCATCAGTTTTTGGATAGTAACAGCATAACCTGTTTCTGAGCTGGAGGTATTACGTCTTGATGGCAAAGTTTGCAAGTAGAAAGCAAATAAACAGATTCCAAATAGATCCATTAGCTCTGCCTTCTTTACTGGACTGTTTCTCTTAATGTTTGCACTCTCTTCTCAGCAATATCTAGCACCAGTTTTATCTTATTTGTATCAGAGCTAGTTAGCTTGGGATATCCTATAAACTACACCTCTTAAAGGAAAGAAGGACAAATGTAAAATCTATTATAGTAAACAAGATGTCTGAGGATTAAGTAGAGGGAATGAGGAGTCAGAATTTGAGGGACATCAAGCTTGGTTTTTTGATGATGATATTTGGTAAACTTCTTTCAGCTTGAAGACAGTTTAGTAGTTTCCCATTTAATGTTAAGTTCCAGGCCTGAATAAGAACAAAAATCTGAAAGCTAAACATCTCCAACAGCCAAAACTGAACACAACCTCTGCCTTAAAATGATGCAAGGTCTGATCTTTTTATGAGACTGACAAATAATTCAATTCCTGAAATAATTGATCACAAATCCTCTATCCTTATAGCTTTCTCTCATCTTAACCATTATATTAATCTAAGATTTGTTCAAAGTATAGAAAAAAGATGCTCCACATTTCTCATTCCCTGAAACCTACAAAGCTGTTTAAAATAATACCATCACTAGAGACTTTATTAAGGGATGGGCCAGAGAYGGTAAGGTAAACCAAAGTTATAAAAAAACTAGTTGGGACTTTAGGATTCTTTGTCCAGCTCTGCCAATAAATCACTGTAAGAGTTAAAAAAGTTTTTTGGGTTACAGTCTGCCTCAACAAATTTTAGGTAATAAATTTTAAGAATTAATCTTCTAGTCCGAGTGAGTCTGTAGCCTTTCTTTGTAGTCAGTAGAGATACATAGGCACATGCTAAGGGCAATTCATGAAGCTTTTTTGACATATATGTATACATACATAGTATGAAATCCTCACTGTAGTTGCCTGATTTTCTCCCTTGAGTATAGAATGAGCTTATATTGATTAGCCACCCAAAAGTTATGCGTCTAAGCAACACTAATTCTACCCATAAGCATATAGTGCCTCTATTTTCATCCATCTAAAAGGAGGCAAAATTAAGCACAAGCAAGCTTAGTATTCACTGCAGAAATATTTGGAAGTGCCAATATAAAAGTGCACTATGAATTCCAAAGCCTTCAGCCTTTCTTTGTGAAAGAGGAACTGAGGTGCTCATCTATTTCAGAATCTGCCCCGTGTTATCACCTGCACTTTATAGTTCTACGCTTCCGAATCTGATTACCAAAACTTCTAATAAACAGGGCATGGGACACCCATAGATGATGACAAGGTTAAAGGTTACTGCTGTATCCAGATGCTGTTTGGAAACCCTGTATCCTTGCAATTACTTAACGTCCTCCCCAGCCAAAATGTGCTATTGTAAGCTTTCAGCACTTCTGTTCTCTTGAACTGAACATAACAGACTGTTTTCTGCAGGTAACTGTAGTTTAAAAGGGGCAAGCAGTATGTTATTTGCTGTAACTGCTGGGACTTAGGTCCACATCTGTAACCAAAATCAATACTCATGTTTATCTATTCCTCTTGCCAAAGGCCTCTTTATTTATAGGTGATAAAATTCAGGCAGTAGGTTTAAAAGGCTCTGAAACTCAAACTTAATTAAAACAGCTGTTTATCACCCAACATAGCAAGCCATAAATTATATAGATGTTTCAGTTTATTTTTCACTACAAACATGTCACTTTGATCGATATGGATTTGGCTTCTCTTGTGTACAGGAACAGTCTTGAAAGTGACAGCTCGCATTTTTTTCAATACAACGGTAGGAAAAGTTGATGAATAATTGTCAGACGTGATTGACTGGGGGGAGATTTTCAAAGGCACAGGTGCCCGGTCCCTATTAGCTATCAGTGGAATGTAGGTGCCTGGCTCCTGTTTGTGTCTTTGAAAGTCTCCTTCCTAGATATATCAAAAGTCTTAGGCAGAGTTAGTTAGCTGAATTAGAAATGAGCTTCCATATCTTTAAAAGGGGCTGAAAATTACGGAAAATAAAAAGGCACTGCATAGTAATTTTATCAGTTAGAAATTCTGCTAGAGATGTGGAAAATCTTGTTGCAGGGAATTCCTTTTGGAATTCCAAAAAGGATATAATAAGTCAGAGCTGGAAGACGTGACTTATAGGGAAAAAAATTAGGGCCTGAATCAGTATAGAGAAAAGTTAATTAAGAGAGTCTATTCACTTTTGCTAACTTGGAATTAGACCTTAAGAAAATTGAATAAGCTAAATAAAAAGTAAGAGAGCATAAACATATCCTGAAAAGGAAAGCAGTAAATTTCAGTTTCTTCAAGATCATCTTAATATTTTTTATTTGGGGAGAGTAGTATATTATTCTGGAATAACATAACTTCCTTCTGCTGTGAGTATTGAGTAAATAGTTTGTACTTCAAAGAATGAAGCAATTTATAGCATATGCTTGTAGAGTGACACTGCACAACCTTTATCTAATCTGTTAAAGCGCAACGGGGATTATAGTGTGAGGCCTAGAATGGCCACTTTAATATCCTAATTACCCACTGGTTTATCTTTTCTTTTTCTCTTTTTTCCCTTTTTTCTTTAAATTCAAAAACTCTTACACAAATTGAGAAATCATGTGTCCATAACTGACCCAAATATCACCTGGATGGAAAAGTTACTTAGATTGGATTTCTGTTCCAAGACATCAGGGGAGTGTTTCTCTTTCCATGCATTTCTCCTTTATCCAATGGATTTTATGGACATTGTTTCCAAATTTGATTCAGATTTTTATTTATCATCCTATAGCTATAAATGGCTGCAAACACGAAGGCCCTTGGTTTTGTATAGATGGGTTATCTTGATGTCATCTAACACCTTTGCATGACTGATGGTGGGTTTCATCCCACCTTAGTATTTTTAGTACATGTAAAAAGTTTTGATCAGGCTTCCTATTTGGTAAACACTCCCCATGGGGACTGCACAGCCCCTTTGGAAGACTCAACAAACTCAGTGTTAATCCAACAGATGATTAGTAATTGATAATGATCAGGAAATGTAAGAACACTTCATAAACTAGTATCTTGCTGACTGAATGCAGTGAAAATAGCCTTCATTTAAATTCCAAGAAGTCTGGTGTTTTCTCTTCAACTTTGTTTACCTTTCTTCAGTGGCTCTTTCTGGACATAGGTCTGAAATGATTTTTTTTCATAAAATGTATTAGGAAGTGGCTAACCTTGTGATAGTAGGACAACCATTTATTGCTTTTTTTTAACCATATTTTTCTCTTGATTAAGAAAGTTTTAGTCAATCAGCCAAAATAGAAACAGTTCCATGTGACTTAGCTGTCCATCCATTCACTCTGAATAGAAAAATAGAGTGCAGTGCAGGAGTAATCCATTGGATGAGAATTATTTGAAAATTATTTAAATTTGAAATTATTTCTGAATATTAAGAAAAAATAGATACCTTTACAGAACTTGGGGCATGTTCTTAAATAAGAAACAAATAGGGAAACACAGTGCTTAACTGACTAATTCACTTTGTTAATTATGAAACATATGCTGCTTTTGAGCTTTGTGGGTTAATGAAGAGAGAAAGTTTAGATGAGATACTTTGACAAGGATTCCTATACTTTAGAGATTATTTTAATAACTTCTAAATGTATACTTTTTTCCTACTTAGAAAAGACTTTGCAAGTTCTGTTTCTTACATCAGATATCATCAAATGTAAGCCCTAATGAAGAAGAGGGAAAATGTAGTATATATTTTAATATATATAGAATATATTTAGAAATTATATAGAAAATATATAGAAAAATTTTCTATCTAAATATTTTACAACAAAATAACATTTAAATGCTTAGGCTGCTCTCATTGACATTATACTTAAATACAGACAAGTTACACTAAAATAAGATCCAAAAAATCCTTGCTTGTAGTACTGGTAACTGTAATGCTGCTTGAAAGCTTTTTAAATTCCCACTGAGAGCTGTTTGCACAGTGGAGAGTTTGATTCTCTTCATAACAAGACAAAAGATGTGATAAACTCTTTTTTTTTTCTTTCTTTTTCAAAATAAAAGTAAGCATTTAAAGTAGGTAAGTGATCCACAAGTTGCTTTTCAGCAGCATAATTTTCTTACCTTTATTATTTTCATTATTATAGCACATCAAGGCTCTAACTGAGTTCAGAATACCATCATACTAGCCACTATACATGCATAAAATCTAGACGGTTTCTATCCTGTTGGTCTTATAGTGCAAATAGGCATTATAAGGAAGCATAGTATAGAACTTTGAAAAGATAAATGAGAAAGCTAAAGATGGAATCAGTCTCTAGTAACTATCATACCAATGTCTTGGCTGCTAAAGCAGGCTCTCTCTCTTGTCTCTCAGCCTAAACATTTACTCTAAATTGAAACCATGTTTGTTTAGAACTGCTTTGAAATGCTGCCATTTCTAAATTAATTTTTCAAATAATATAAAACTTAACTACGTGGAGGAGAGGGAGAAGAAGGGAGAAATGCAAAACAAAACAAGAACAACCAACAACTGCTAGGCTCTAATGCACCCGGGCCAATCAATGATGATAGTGTGAATCCGCAGTATATCCTGATGAGTTTTATACCATCATTTCGTCCAATTATTTAAAGTGTCTTAAGTGCAGGACTTTATGGTAAAAAGACTGGCAATCATAATACTTCCTTTTTGTTGTTAAACAGTAGGTAATCACTGGGTGTAAGCAATGTCTGAGGCTTAAAAAAGATGAAGGTTTGTTAGGGTAGAGGGGTAAATTCTGCAGATATACTTCTTTTATGCAGCTAATCAAACTTTGTTTTTAAATTGTTTGTTTGTTATAGTTTTGCTGAGGCTGACATCCCTTAGTGAAAATTCTTGTGTTTATGAGATAACACAGCTGCTGGGCAAATGGCAAAGGTTTAAAAATGCTTTTGAGCTGAAATGGGGAAATCAGTCTGCATATAACAATAGCCCCTCATGCTCACCTTACCCCACTATGAACTGTAGTCCAAATATCAAGTTAACCCTTTTAGAGGCAGAGAGGGGGGGAAAAAACCACCACCAAACCAACAAACCCCCTCCTCTTTACTTTCATTTCCTTCTATTCTCACAAGAATATCGGCACATTTCTGTAAGTCTGAGACATTAGGTAAAGCTCTAGAAAAGGTTTATTTTAAACTAAGCAAAAACTTCTGATGATTTTGAAATTATTGAGCTGTAGGAGAATAACAGAGATTTATTATTAACTTGCTGGGGTCTAGCACGGGAGTAGGACTCACAGAAAGAAGGAAGTTATTTTCTCACAGGAACATAAAGCTGACAGATAAACCAAACCATCCAAAGCCTTTTGGATATTTCATCCATCTACACCTACATAAAGGCATGAACAACTGCTGCACCTCCTCTGACCTTTTCTTCTCATCCTCATTTATATTATATTCTGGTTCACTAACCTTTGATTGCAATTACCTGGTAGAATTTAACACTTTTTGCTTTCATTTCTGTATTCTTTGCTCAGTAAACATCTGCCTTTTTTCTTTATCCTTCTCTGATATGGCCACCTGTAGCTGATCAATGAGCCCTTACAATGGAAGGCTCAGAGGAGATGGCCAAGGATGATGTGCTTATGAAGCTTGGGGAGAATGTGCGAATGACTGACCATGGCTGCTGTAAAGGATGCTGAACTCATGGCAAAGGGGACCAGAGCGGAGCCTTTGCTCCATATGAATGGTTATATCAGCTGTTTGGTAACTGTTCATCCCGTAGYTAATCAATAAAATGCAAAAAATATGTCACACACAGAATCCAAACTGAGCAACAAACAAAAGACCTTTGAGGAGAGCAATGGGCTTGAGCTGGTTTCAGCTCATGTATGCTTCGTAGTGACTGGGTATGTCTGGTGTCGTGATGGTGAGGATATTATAGAGCTCAGTAAGGAAATTCTTGTTTGTATTGTGATTCAACTGAATACTGCAATTGCTGCAGTCCGCTAAGTGCAATTTGTACTTGCACTGTGATTCAAATGCATTCCTGCATCTCTCTGCTAAATCAAAATCCCATGTAACTTAAAATAACTTAAAATAAGTAAGTCCTGTATTACACATTAAACCCCCCATGTGCAGAATATCTAAAGGAATCTGGTCAAAGTCCTGCACTCTGGCACCACCGACAGTGCAGAACATCCTCCCTGACCTCCAGACTCTCAGAGCACCTGTATTCTGTCAACTCCTGCACTCATCAGAAAACACTGAACTCCCTCTTGGCCCTGGACCTTCATCCTTACTTACTGCTTATAGCTGTTGAGTTATGTAAAGCAATAGTTTTTTATGTGTTTATAAGCAATAGTGGTTTTTTATGAGAAGTGCCTCACAAAACACACTTTTGTTGTGCTATCTTCAATGGCTTCACAAAAGAAGTGGTATGTTGCATAAGCTAAAGAAGAAAAGCTCAGCCTTGCAAGCAGACTGTTGTTACATGACATGGCTCCAAATCGGTATGTAAAGCCTTTCTAGCTCTCTTCATTTCCGTGACCCTTAATGATGAGGTTTAAGTCAGCCTCTTATCCAGGGAAATAAAATCAAAGCAAGCTGCTGAACAAGTTTAATATCTTTGCTTTGATGCTTTGATGCAGACTTTACATAGTGAAAAAGAAAAAAAGAACTGAGAGGTAATAGGGTGAAATTAAAAGCTGACTAATTTTTCATTGAAATAATTGTTAGCACTGCCATTGATTTGAAAATGAATAGCATACAATGGTAGCCCAAACTCTGAAGGCCATTTCAGAATTTACTTCCTTTGACATTCCAAAGAAGATAAGCATTTGAATACTCAAGAGGCTTGGGCTTTAGGTGATAAATCTGCTCTTTGCTCTGCTCACATGTGTTTCCTGGATCGTGCTTAGAAACTAGCCAAAGGAGATATTCCTTCATACAACATGTGGTTAAACATGGAGAATCATGCCTTAGGAGGTTATGGGGAAAAAGTTTATAGGGGTTCTAAACATCATTGGTTAAAGTGATAGAATTCAAAGGAGAGCAACTGAATTAAAAATGAAAATTCATCTTGCTCTGAGTCCTTAAATCACAGATTGCTGGCATCTGGTGTAGCACTGTGGGAAGTATTGGTATATGCTTGTCCTGTTTTTACAGTCTTACAAAAACATCTCCTATTGTCCATTTTAAGAGACAAATCTAGAATTATCTTTTCGCTGACTGGTTCACTCATTCATCTGCCCTAATGTTTTTTACAAGGCACAGAAAAAAAGTACTCTTAATTATTGCAAAGATGTCACCTTTGACATATAGTGGTGGAGGGGGTGGGGGGGTCATGCAAACTGCCTGAACTTACAGGATGGAACCTGCAGAGTCAGCAGGCTTTTACCCCTTCCCTCCCACTCTGTTTCCTCTACCTCTACTAAGAGCTGTATAAAAAAATCTTCAAACAACACTGCATAAACTCTGATTTATCTGCCCTGTGGGCAGGGTAGATGTGTACTTAATTCCTAGAAATCTATAGACGGCCTGCTACCATTAAGAAGAGGCCACAGAGAAGTGGGAAAGTAGATGGCAAAGACTTGTCTCCAGTCACTTTTTCATCCAGTTCCTCTAAATGTTTTGACTTTGCAAAAAAATATTTGATTATGAATCTGTGCTATTTATATGCAGAACCTAAACATGCCAATAACAAATAGCTGTCTGTGAAAACAGTAGATGACCCCTTAATCCAAATACCATGTGAAGGGTACTTAACTTTATAGATGATTTGTTAGGTGAGAGGATAAAAGCACTGCATGGAATTCCTCAGTGATTTGAATTTGCAACTATATGTAGAAAGCCATATGGATGTTATTGTAGTGGGAGGTGGAAGAGTTTGGTATCCATGTGAATCCCTAATGGCTTTTAGTATAAACTAGCCTGGGTCTACTGAAATAAGACTACGTGTACCAGTAGGTATGTGGCCCAAAATTTAATTACTGCTTTTCACTTGGCGTTTGTCTGATCTGTATGTTCACTTCCTCCACCACCAAAAATCACTACAGGGTGGCTCACTGAAAAAAAAATTATTGTGTGACATGTTCTCCAGCTCCTGAATCCTGGTGTAAACTTCTTAAATAATTATTTAGGGATATAGCTCATGCTGCCCTGGAACATAAACTGAATCAGAACATTCATTCTCTGCACTTGCTCGTTGCCCTTAGCTGTGTTAATGGCTCTCAGACTGTGTCACTGAAAAGAGAAAAACCAGAAAATTGTAGGATGTTGAGATTAAGACAATAATTATGCCAACTATACCTCAGAGAAAATCTGTTCTCTGGATTTTCCCAACCTCTATCACTCAGGTTACAACTAGTTACCCATAACGATTCCTTTTTTAGACAAAATAAGAAGACACATATTAGAAAGTCTGACATTAGTGAAGATTTTTAGAGATGACCAGTGGTGATTCAAATATTGATTGTAGGCCAGAAGTACATCCTAAATTCCAATAYAGGATTAGGGTAGGGAAGATAGATAAAGATTAAAAGGAATAGTTATACTTTCAAATAATAAGAAACAGGGAGTATGTCACTTAAAAAGTCTCAGTCTTGGTGAACACTGTGGTGACATAAAAAATTTATATAGTTATTCTGTGGCTGTGCAAGAGTGTTTCTTCATGTCTGTCCTAGGCAGACAATACGTGGAATTCTCTTCATGCATGGAAACATTCTAATTGATAAACAAAAAGCTTAGTACATATGATATTATATATTTGGATACAGCATTTGATATTTTATTTTGTGAAGATCTGTCAGCTTATTTCTAAGGAAAATAAACCAAATTCAACTGCATCTCAAAATTGCTATGGAAGAATTATCAAAGACACAGTGAATGGCAACAAGCAGTTACAGGGCAACACTAAAGACAAGGAGAGACTAAATTGATTAAGATTTATCACCCTGGAATAGAAGAAGATGAAGAATGATATAATAGAGACATATAAAAAGAGGAAGGTGTAAATAAGATGAACCATGGAAATTACTCACTCACTCTCACAAAAGGAAAAGCAGAGAGCACAAACTGGCATTGCTTGACAGCAAATGTAAGGTAAAAGAAAGGAAGAGTTTTTTTCACATACATACGTAACTAAACTGTGGAACTCATTCCGAGAATATTGTGGATTTCTTGTATTACAAAAAAAATCAAGATTTGGATAAATTTATGAAAAACAGACCCAGCCTTGGCTATATTAAATAGAATGATCCAGTTGCAACTTTCCTATACAGCAACTCTCTAAAATGATAATTTCCACAGAGTGGGAGTTTATGCCAGGGAAGGATTACTCTATACTTAGCCTATTTCTAATATCTTTCCTGGGGCCACACACCTAGCTCCAGTGGACAATGGTGTTCTAGGCTGAATGGATCTTTGAGTCGATYCTGTGCTCTTCTGTCCTTCTACAGACCAGGATTTGAATTCCAGCTCTTTAGAAGAATCTGCAGGGGGATGGATATACATGCAATGTGTTTTGTGTTTTAATTCCAGACAGCACAGTACACTGGGTTATATCAGACTCAATTTGTCTGAAAGACTGTCCTGGTTTTGGCTGGGATGATAGAGTTAATTTTCTTCCTAGTAGTTGGTATAGTGCTGTGTTTTGGCTTTAGTATGAGAATAATGTTGATAACACACTGATGTTTTAGTTGTTGCTAAGTAATGTTTACACTGGTCAAGGACTTTTCAGCTTCCCATGCTCTACCAGGTGCACAAGAAGCTGGGAGGGCGCATAGCCAGGACAGCTAGCCCAACTGGCCAATGGGGTATTCCATACCATATGATGTCATGCTCAGTATATAAAGCTGGGGGAAGAAGAAGGAAGGGGGGAACATTTGGAATGATGGCGTTTGTCTTCCCAAGTAACCATTACACGTGATGGAGCCCTGCTTTCCTGGAGATGGCTGAACACCTGCCTGCCGATGGGAAGTAGTGAATGAATTCCTTGTTTTGCTCTGCTTGCATGCATGTCTTTTGCTTTCCCTATTAAACTGTCTTYATCTCAACCCATGAGTTTTCTCACTTTTACCCTTCCGATTCTCTCCCCCATCCCACTGCGGGGGAGTGAGTGAGTGGCTGTGTGGTGCTTAGTTGCCGGCTGAGGTTAAACCACGACAAAGACATATTTTTTAAACATGGTTAAATGTGAATTTAAGTCTCTCAGATTTTAAAATAGTCCTCAATATCTTCTAGTTAAAGAGAAAAAAGAGGAAGCTGATGATTTAAGGGAGGGGATAGACCTGTAGGAAGGCCAAGCTCAAGTTACTTGCAAGTACAGATTCGTATTCCTCTCAAGTGGCCAAATCCAAGAATAAGGATTTTGGCTTGTGTTTTGGCCTAGGTGTTCTGAGGTACCATAAAGTAGCAGAGAAAATAGTCCAAAGAATAGCTTAGTAGTAACTTAATATTTTCGTATCCATGGAATGGGACATCTTAGTGCAACTTCACAGCTGTTACAATTTTATCACTTAAAAACCTGATTCTGTTGGCTACATTCAGTAGCTATAGTTCATCGTCTATTCTATGTATTGATCATCTATGCTCTGTAAGTGCCTTAAAAGAATGAGAAAGTGCATGTTACTGATATTAGGTAGAAATCCTGAATTACAAGATTTTAGCTATTTAAGTGGGTTAAGTCATATGTAGTAACTGTAAAGTCTTGAATATGGCTTGTTACATCAGTTAAAGGTTAAGCTGTTTTGCTACAAGAAAATAAACCAATAGCTTTACGTAAAAGAATTTGGCCATCACACAGATCAGGCTAGGACCTCACAAATTTTGTCAGCTTTCACCTCATTTATGGAATATTAATAAAGAACAAGAACATTCAGGGAAAAGTATTTAAAGTCTTTTGCTAATCCTGGATGTCTCAGCTTCTTTGTACTCAAACTAGGTTTACAAATGATAACATCTGATTTTCAGGGATGCTTGGTGCTTTGAAATCCTCTAAGTCAAAAATGGGACTGATGGAGGTTCAGGCTCCCTAAGAGCCATACTAGTTGTATTCAGAAATTGAAATGTGTATGCACCTGGGCTGATATTGGCCACAGACATTTAAAAATATTTTCTCTGCTAGCTAAAGCTGGCAGAGCAAAAATATATGTGGGAGAAGGCAAACCTGGAGGGAACCAGAGTGTCTTAAGTATCCCTACACCCATAAAGGTAGGAACCCAACCGTGGAGATGGACTGTGATACTCTCTACATATACAGAATTTGCACAAAATGCTGGTCAGGCACTGCTAATACTTTTTGTTTTGCAGTGAACTACTGCCACTTGTCCATCTTGACAAATCRGTTCATAAAAAGGATAGTCCTTTTAATGCACAGTGTATTCTGGGTCTTGCATGGTCAAGGCACTCATTATTTACACAGAAACACCTAAGATTTTTTCTTGAGAGGGGAGACACCCTTCACTGCAGCTCTAGCAAAATAGGCTAATCAGGGGCAGATTTCATGCCTGTCTGCCAAGTTAGGAACAGAGCCAGTAAGTATACCACATACCTCAGATGCATTCAAGTGTGCACCTGGTGTTAGTTAATTGGGTGAAGAGTTTTTGCCTGTGGGTGGAAAGGATTTAGTGACAGAAGGTTTTTCTATTCTCCCACTACCACCCTATGCAATGAGAAGGAGAACGTGATTGACTGGCCTATTTTGCAAGACTATCTGGGTCAGGACCAGGGAATGTTCAAGGTTAAAAGGGGAGTTATTTGATTTACAAAAGATAAATAAGCAAGTTCTAGGATACATGAAGGACAAATATCATTCCTCTGCCAAGTAAACCTTAAATTCGTACTGGCAGGGGAATGGAGGGTGGAGGAAGAAGGCTCATTACAGCGATCTTATTGCTGATTTCTCCAGTAAGGTGTTTGGAAGTGGGTGAAGCACAGCTGGTTTCTTTTTCCACTGTGTGTGTCTACACAGAGCATGTAGGCACAGCTACCAGAAAACAGCACACCGGTGGCTGGCAAGGATAATAAATAAATGACAGTGTAAAAACTTTCCCAGAATGAAAGCATGCTAGAAATATTTAACAAATTTAGATTCACAGCAACCATCTACTTTGAGTCTATTTTACAAGTAAGGGAAATGGAAGCACAGAGCTTTGAGGGCTAGATCCTGCACGCTGCTCTGTGCTACAGAAGAACCTGTGCAGTGCAGAGGTTGTAAAGTTCTGTTCAGAGACACATCGTGATTTACAGGCCAAAGATAGAGAGTCACATGGTAGGAAGCATAACTGTGCTGCAGCTCCTACTGTACTGGAAGGAAAGCTGTGACCAAGTAAAGGTAGAAGATAATGTATCCTAGGATGTAAGGATTATGTTCCTGCCTCATGCTGCTTTGCCAAGCATGTTTATTCATACTCATAAATAGTGGGGAGCAACCATTCTGAGTTCTCTTGCTGAAACCAAATTGTAAGGCAGTGAGAGATTCAGCACATTAATAAAATACAAAAACTTTCTATTCCACCAGAAAAGGTGGGGAAGCTTAGTGCCAGTTGGCACATATATAAAATTGGCATTGTATGTATGGACATACAATTTTACTAAATCCTCATTAATTGTCCAGCTCATCAGTATACCAAGAGATGGAGGAACATGTTGTGAGATGAGCCCGTAGAGAACTTCAGGGTTTTTATGAGAAAAAAAATTGCAAATATAATATCTTGCTAATAACAAGGAGCTGGGAGAGCTCTAGTGGAGGAGATTTAGAAGTAAAGTGTACTGATTAATGACACTAAATTAAGAGGAGCTGTGGACTCCCTCGAGGGTAGAGAGGCTTACAGGGAGATCTGGATAGACTAGAGAGCTGGGCAATCACCAACCGTATGAAATTTAACAAGAGCAAGTGCTGGATTCTGCACTTGGGACGGGGTAACCCTGGTTGTACATACAAATCGGGAGACAAGAGCTGGAGAGCAGCCCTGCAGAAAGAGATCTGGGGGTCTGGGTTGATGGCAAGTTGAATATGAGTCAACAATGTGCCCTGGCAGCCAAAAGGGCCAACTGTGTCCTGGGGTACATCAAGCACAGCATAGCTAGCCTGTTGAGGGAGGTGATTGTCCCACTCTACACTGGTGCGGCCCCACCTCAAGTACTGTGTGCAGTTTTGGGCACCTCAATATAAGGACATCAAACTACTAGAGTGTGTCCAGAGGAGGGTGACCAAGATGGTGAAAGGCCTTGAGGGCAAGACTTAYGAGGAGCAGCTGARGTCACTTGGTTGTTCAGCTTAGAGAAGAGAAGGCTGAGGGGTGACCTCATGGCAGTCTACAACTTCCTYAAGGCAGGCAGCGGAGGGGGAGGTGCTGATCTCCTCTCTCTGGTGACCAGCGATAGGACAAGAGGAAATGGAATGAAGCTGCGTCAGGGGAAGTTCAGACTGGACATTAGGAAAAGGTTCTTCACTGAGAGGGTGGTCGGTCACTGGAACAGGCTCCCCAGGGAAGTGGTCATGGCACCAAGCCTGTCAGAGTTCAAGGAGAGTCTGGACAATGCTCTTAGTCATATGATTTAGGTTTAGGTAAAACTAAAGGAGCAGGGAGTTGGACTTGATGATCCTTATGGGTCCCTTCCAACTTGAGATATTCTATGATTTTATGATTCTATGATCCCATGGAGCTGTTGGAGCCAGTCTCAGTTATTTTAACTGGTTGCTTCAGAGGTTCTAATTGGCCTGTGCTAGGATGAACTGCATGTAAAAAAAAAATTTTTCCCCTTTTTAAGATGAAAATAAATCAGGCCCTACTGAAGGCATCCCTGTTTACAAAAATACATTTATTTATGGAAGGAGGCACACAGATCAAGCACTAGTTAAACAAAATGAGAAATCCAGTTTCCTGTGAAAGCCATATATGCTTCTCCACCGTGAAAATTTGGTGTAGCCCATAGTCTTGTCCAAGTGAAGTTTCTCATATTTCTGTATCCTTTTTGTCTCTTTCCCATTATACTTTTTTTACTGGGGGGTGGAAAAGGTGTTAAACTCTTCAGAAAGGAAGCTGTCAGGGTTCTGTCAGTATGTAAAGGTAAAAAGGTTGTAACTATGCATGCTGTGATTTTAAACTGCATCTTAGCAAGGCAGTTAAAGAGCAGCCTAACTTTAAGTCTGAGTCATCTCTTTGGAGTGACACATTTGTAAGAACTGTCTCCTACTTAATGTCCTTGTCACTGTACATATTATGCACCATCTAAAATGAATCAACTTAAATTCTGTCCCCCTCCCCCAACCATTTGAAAGCAGCATATTAAGCAGCTCTTCAACCTAAGAGAGAACTGGAATTTATGTTGGTTATCTGAAATATTTATTTTTCCAGTATGTGAAAAATACGAATTCTAAGAAGAAGAAATTGAATGAAATGAAAATGCAAGGAGTTAAGTCTCAGGATCCGTAGAATAGCTACCAAAGGGTGAAACACAGTGAAGCCTACACATTTACAAGTTTGCCAGAGTATCACAGTTCTTTGTGGTCTTCTACGGTCTTAGAATTGGTTAGTATAGGAGAATGCAAAACAATCTTACACTGATCTGGTCACTCCCACCCATTTAACATTCTCTCTGCCCAAAGTGCCAGCCTGTAGGGACTCAGACTCTAACTTGAAAGAGGTAGCCTTTTTACTCACTTAACTGCTTAGATCTGATTCTGCTTCACATTTCTACTCCAAATCTCTCTATTTAAAGATTAGATCAGTCAAGCGAATGAGATTTAACATATTGTACCTTCTGAACTGATTATGGTTAGTAATATCCTCTTTCTGAAGAGAATTTTGTGATTAGGAGAGTCATATATACCTGTGTTAGTAGCATTCAGCAACAAGAAGTCAGGGATTAGAAATGGTTAAGGTATTAGAGCAATTGTTTGGGAGATTTTGAAATGAGGTTTTGACCAGATGTGCTTTCAGTCCTATCTGGTTGATAGTCAGATGAGCAAAGCTACACTCCTACATTGGGCATGATGGGAGTCCAGAGGGTCTCCGCAATGTGTTGCAGCACTGGCAACTCTCAGGATCTTATTGCAGACTCATAATTTCTTTCTGATCTTTCAGAGGTGTTATGGAGTAACACTGGGATACTGAGTAGTTTCAGCAGAGGCATAAGGGCACTGAAAATTAATAGTAGAAGGACAAAAAAAAACCCCACTTTTTGGGGCAAGAGAAGACGAGTGCCGGAATGCACTGTTGCCATGTCCCATACTTAGGGACAAAGTACTAGCAGTAGGTTGTGTGACTATCATGATACTTAGATATCAGGGTTCGAGGGACCACCCTGCATCTTTGACATGTGCAGGAATGAAGACAAAATGAGAGAGGTAGCTGTCTCAGTGCTCAGATTCCACTGGAGCTGCATCTGCTTTGCACATATTCATACACTACAACAACAACAGCAACAAAAATCTATCCCAGAAAAGAAAGATGCCATGAAAAATTTTCTTGTAATAGAATAAAATTTGGTTTTAGGCAGGAAGGTTATCTCTTTTTGATTAGGAATCCAAAAATAGGGCATGAGGCTTTGAGGGCAAGTTACAGTGCTCAGATATTGAATCATAACTATTACAATTTGAAAGGTAGATTACAGGAAACATCAGTCCTTGAGCCATGGACACATTTGTGAAAATGGACAATCTGCAAATAGAAAGGGAGATTATATATTGGAAATATATTTTCTAATGTCAGTGACTCACCTGCTCTATTAGGTAAAATTTTTCAGTTAAAAATCTGAACTTGAGTTTGTTTTGGGGTGGCTTTTTGCATGAAAATGATGTTTCTTGTTTCTGTAAAAGTTGAGGTCTCTGTTCAACTACATGCATAGCCCCAGTGACCTCAAAGTCTTCTTGTAAACCTTGTTCAAGTGCAGTCTCACTGGAGACTTGGCTGAAGATTCGAGATGGCATCTAGAATTTGTGAGGAGGTATACTAGCATCACATGACAACATGAGAAATATTAAAAATATCACCAATTAGAATTAAATTGTGAATTAATCTTTGGACTTTTTATCATTCAGATATAGAAATTACAAATTAGTATGGCTAGCCAGAAAGGTCCATTAGACATGGTTTGGTTGTCTCTAATAAAAAATTAAAAGCAAATTTTCCACTTTAGATCAAAAAGAGAAAAAGTGAGAACTTGAGAATAGGAATAATATTATCTTGGTGTGTCTCCTTTCCATCTTAAGCAGGTTAAAAGCTATTTTTAATAGCAGACATACTGAGGGAAGACTTGTTATTTTTGAACGTTCAAGTCATTCTCTTTTAATCTGTGACCYGATATTTTTATGAGGCGTTGTTGAGCTTGGGGGAGGAGGGTTTCCTGTCTGACTGCAGCTAGCAACATTTCCTTCAGCTTTCAAAATGGAAAGGTTATGAGAGGTCCAGCTAGAGTCATGCAAAAATTATAATAATAAAAATGTAATGGAAACCAGGAACTTGGAATTCTGCAAGAGCATGAACTTTTTACCCTTCCAAATCCAGCTTTTGCCTCCTTTCTTCAATGTGTCAGATGTCATTTTCCTATTGATCATCATCAAAAAGCTTTTTGTCCCATGAACTTTTTGAAATAGCTCTGAACATTTGTCTGTTTTGTAAAATAGAAGTTTTTGGGGAAAAAAAAAGTGCGAGGACACACAAACATCCCTGATATTTATCCCTGATATCCCTGGTATTAATCCCTGAAATGAATTCTGGTGTCAAACACCCACTGGCTTTGACAGACTGATTCCAAATTGTGAATCATTTTGTTTTGTGTTTCTTAAGTACTAACTGCTTAGCCAGCACCTCTCTCTACTGTCTCCTGTAGATTCCTTCCTGCCATTCAGCAGAGATCCTCAACTCCTGCATTCCCGAACCCACCAGCATTTGTAGCAATACCAAGTGGAAATCTAGGGACAGCAGTGTTAGCTCATCTCTCTCTCTCTTCCTGAGTTGCTAAGAYCCCTGAGCTATCTTTGAAACTAGAATATACAATCATTGGTTTTCTTTATTTATGTCATCCATATCTCAGCTGCTTAAGGAGACAGTATGATACCCTATAGAAAAAATCTGTCATATGGATTAACAGTTATTTCCAAAGGATGCAGAAGGGAGGTAGGGAAGAAACAAGAGCAAGCAATATGCGAGTATTTAGAGGAGCAAGAAACATCATGGAATATTGATGAAACAGTTGAAATGTCCCCAGCTCAATAGATGAGCTAAGTCCTGGGGGTAGTGAGCATCATCAGCTTCGATTGAATTAATTGTATGATGCACAAAGTTAGCACTTTTCTGCATCTTGATCTTTGACTGCAGGTGAGAAATAGTGCAGTCTAGTAATTAGAACAAGGGGTTAAGTCAGGATTTCAGAGCTGTTCTTGAGTCCACATTGATTCATCAATCAAGCTGAAAAAAAAAAAAAAAAGTCCATTGTGTCTTTCTGTTTACCTGGACTTAATAGGCCCTGCTAGTGGGTGTGTTGAATGACTAGGGTTCCAGAAGGAAAGATGCTATAAGAGTGTAAAGCTGTTTTAGTTATGAGTTCAAGAACATCACTTTGCTTTTAACAGGCTAAGCTGTAATGCCAACAGCCATATAATGCTCTCCTCATCTCCCTTGTTTCTTATAAAATTCTATTTCCTATGGCTGGGAGCTATTTCTCAGGATATTATTCTCTATATAACACTATATATTCAAGAAGCCCAGGGAAAAAAAAAGAAAGAAAAAAAAAAGAAAAAAAAAAAAAAAGAGGGCATTTCTCCTGTCTCCCTCTTCCCAGAAAATAACATAGTAGTTAAGTTAAGATGTATCTTGACAAGAGTTGTGAATAATCATTAAGGAACAAAAGAAAAGAAAGAAAAGAACACTCAGGAAATCATGCAGTAGCTTTCACTGGTGATCATCAAAGATACARAAAGTACTTACTTCGTAAAGTTTTTAAAGTGCAGGACTAGGATTTGCACTTTGGGTTTGCTGAAGAATTGTGAGATTTAGCATGAATGATTTTATGGATTTCTTCCCCATGGTTCACCATAGCTCTTAGATGCAAATAGGACAATAAACACGTAATTGCAGGAGAAAACAGAACATCAGCCTTTTGGCTTTATAACTGTTACCTTCAAATTTCCTCAGACAGCCAAATAGTTATTTGTGGTTCTCGAGTCCAGATGTACAGTTGATATCTGAAGGCAAAAAGTACTATGGAATTAGTCCCTCTCATCTTGAGTGAACGGTTTGGTTTTTTTAAAATATGTCCATCTGAAATTTCATATTTGTCATCAAGTATTTTGAATAAGTGACCATTAAGAGGGGGCTACTCCAGGTTTAGTGGGCATGATGATGTTAACTTTATCAGAAAAGCTGGCTTTTGCTGAACAGGAATAAAATAGGTTAAAAAAAATTCTTTATCAGAAATTCAGAAGATTATTTTGAACAGTATTTAGTAATATATTTGGAAAACCAGTCACTGGTTTATCATACATAAAGATATATTGAGATTGATTTGTCTCATGCAAATATAAGACAAAAGAAGCTGAGTTAACTAACTCATTAGTTCTTTCAAATATAAAAAATCTGAATGATCTTAATGTAAGATACTGCACTGACAATCTAGGCACTGAATTACTACAGTGTTATTTTTACTTCAGCCTGTTTTACTACAGGCCATGTTTTATCCTTCCTGTACAGTTTTACCCTATTTTCTTCAGCATTGTTCCAAATCATTGCCTAAAAAAGTGTTTTTATGGTTGACAGTGGATTTTTATCTCCATGATTTGTTATGCATTTGACCTTTGTAGAAGCTGCATTGGGGCTTAATTCTGCTGCGGGTGTTTACTTACCAGGAACTCAGACTGAGATGCATACAACCAAGTTTACATAAGCTGAACGGTCATTAGGAGATAATGACTTTCAGTCAGTACTATCTGAGGCTGAATTTGAAGCAGCATCCTAAGGGTCAAAGGCTTTGACTCATATTTCCTTTTCCCCTCTCCTTAGCAACTTATCAGACTTTTATCTTGTTATCAGCAGCTGTTTAAACAAAGATATGAAGACACAAGTTTATTTCCTTTGAAAGAATCAACAAGAAGTATTGTGAGATGGTGTTTTCTCAAAGATGGTTTGAAAAGGTAGCAAAATAATCTTGTGCAGTTTTTTATCATCTTGCATTTAATAGTGATGAAGATAATGATGAGTTCCTGAATATAGAGTTCTTGTATTTAATGAGCATGAAGGGTATTAAATCAACCTTGGGAACAAAGTCCCTTCCATTTATTAATGAATAGGGGCAAAAAAGAAGTATCTGATACTGCTCAATTCATGCAACTTAGTTTTACTGTCAATTTCCTGTGGAGGCAGGAAAAGACTATGAATCTCTGAAGTCTTTCTGACAACACCAGTAAACAGTCATGATACATTCTTTGGGGTTTGGTGCTTTTTTAAAGTTACTTTTGTGTAGGTGGAAAACAATTGAAATTCTTTTCCTTTGCTGAAATAGAGCAGGGGAAAAAAAAGTTTATTAGTGCCGAAACTAAATCATAAATTCTTTCTAATTGTTAGTCCTGTTCTATTTTTAACTTAGAGGCCAAGAGCTCAATGAACCAGTGAGCAGACTTATCAGCAATATCTCATGAACTTGGAAGTTGCTTTTCTTGAAAGGAATAGTGATAATCTCATTGCCTGCAACATGGTTCATAGTTTCTCTGTAATAGGAAAGGACTTGAAAGAAATATTGAAATTTTAAAGAAATATATTTTTCCAGGGAGGGAAAAAAGAAAACACTCCAGAAATTCAGGCATGGCCCTGCTTAGCTAGAGAGCAGATCCAGATAAACTGCTCTAAGTTCATGAATGAAAAGACCTGATTTACAAAAACTTATGCTGTAAGGCACGTGAATTAATTCATTGCAGGATTTTCTAACAACAAATTGAACAAATTATCGTGTATACTACAAAATGTTGATGTGCCTTTATTTCAAAGTTATCAGAAGCAATGGTCTGAAAGTGGAATTTCCACATGTATTTTTATTAGATGATGTCACTAATAGAAGGAGCACTAAGTCCCAGCACACAGGTGGCTCCTCATCTTCTAAAACTCTCCCAAAACCATACTCTCTTCTACTTCCCTATTCTTACTATCCATCCCATTTCCTTGCATAATCCTTACTTTCTGTGCACCATGTGTACACCCACAACTGAGGTCCAACATCAGCTCTTTAATCTCTCTTTGGCTTGTGTCCTAAGTTCCTTGAAGTAGCTTTCCTCTGAGAAATTAAAACAAACTGAAAGACTGGAGGGATGCTTCAAAGAATGTGTGCTTTCATTGAAGGTAGTGCTTTCTAGAAACTGGTAAGAAATACATCCAGCATTCCTATGATATACCCTTGCAATACAATGCTTCCAGTCTACTTTGTAAAGAAGATGCCCACATGATTTGGGTACAAATACCAAAACTTTAAAATTAATACATGCTCATTCAGCCCTTTCTATGCTCTGATTGAATTATTGCTCAAAAACTTGTTAGTCAAGATTTCTGTTCCTAATTGATCCAGGAACATTTTAACTAACACTAACATTAGGCCAGAATCATTGCAGCGAGTTAAAGAAAGTACGATCAAAACTCATGGATCTCTCTCTCTAAACAGAGGGGAATTAACTTCGATGAAAAATCTAATAGCCTTCATTGCAGACAATCATAATTTGCATAGGTTGATTTCCCAGTGCACAGAAAATCTTTAATTCTATAAATCTTTTTGTGAAAGGGGAAGTACTTTGATAGTCAGATATGGAAATATATTCCCCAAAAACTTCTGTTAGAATAATTTCTGTAAAATATTAATTCAAAGTCCTAATTTCTAAAATTTCTTTATACATCTGATATAATGGATGTGATGAGTTCCTTTTAGATCCATTATTTTGTAAGAAATGCTGTGTTTACAGTCCAAGAAGGAAGAAAAAAATAAGAGAGCAAGCCTTAGTATATTTGAAATAATCTTCTAAGATTTTATATTAAATGCCATCTTTCCATCCATGACAACTGTCCGTGCATTTATACATTAAAAAAAAAAAAAAAAATAAAAAGGCTGTTTGAGCTGGAAAATCTGAGAATTCATAAAGAGTCTGAGAAAGCCTTCTTTTTGAATGGGGAGCATTCAAAGAAAGAGGTCAACAGCTCTTTAAACCATTGCCATATCAATAAGTAAAAGAATAAATATGGTTGGGGAAAACTGACTTCAGAATGCATTATGTCTTGCTAGAGGACTGATCAAAGAGTTGCCATCTGAATGAGTTATACCCAGATTTTCACTACTTACCATGTAAACTCCAAGGCCCAATTAGGATCTCTGCATGTATGTAGCTATATAGGGAACACAGTCCTGATTTGTACCTGCATATTGGCAATTTACAAATGACACATGCTTACTTTTGAAAGCTCAGTGCAAGTCAGTCCTGCTTTTCTCTTCCTCAAAGCACTGCCATTCCATAAATTGCCTTTCATTAGCTATTTTTTCTCACTTTTTAAAAAATCCTCTTTTTAGCTGGTTAGCATCTGTCCTTATTTTGCAAGCAATTTTGGAGGCTTGTAATTCTCAAAGCCACTCTATCACTAAGCCTCCAGCTATCCTAGTTACTTCAGCAGAATAAGCTCTCCTGAATATACCATGCTAGAGAATTTTTGGTGAAGGTCCAGTCCTTTATCACAAAGAACAATTCATTTGTCTGGGTTCAAAAACTGTAAACGTCCTCTTCAAACTAATATCCAGAAGACAATAGTTTTGCTTATTGATTTATCAATTTTGGCTTCATTTTAGCAGAGACTCCATTAGCAAATGTTATTTGATGTTCTTCTAAGTCCCAGAACACAGGAGAAGAGTCTTTTCAAGCTTGACATGTAAATTGCAGCGTAGAGAAATGACTACTGACTGCATTTATTACCCACATTGTTGGCCAATTTGTCAATTGCTACTGAAACCACTTCCTTGCTCTGCCAGACAAAAAAAGCATCCCAGAACAGGAGTGAAGGGAGGAAGTAAGCGGTGAGAAATCAGTTTGTGAAGTACCTCTACATCATCAGGTTATGAGACAAGGAAGGAACAGGAAGAAAGGAATACGAAATCATTAATGTATTAACAAGTTGATTATCTTTCATTCTCCTACCCACCTGTGTGTGTTCATGTGTGCATGTGTGTCCCTTTAGCAATGGTGCCACAGGAGCCAAATACAACTGGATGGTTAAGTATTCTTCCCTTAGTGTTTGAAAAAGTGAATGTGATTATTAGTTGCAGAAAGGTAATTTACCACTCATTATTTTCCACCAAAATGGCTACTCTGCAAGCTAAAATAAAAAGACATCTCAGGTGTCAACTCAACAGTTGATGAGACATTTAAAAAAACCCCTCCAAACAGCTCAATAGCAGCAATGTTAAACCTCAACTATGTCTCTGGCCTCTCATACTAACAGAGCTTGTTTCTACGAAGAAGGCCATTCCCTTGCTTGTTGTTTTACCTGGCACTGCTCCCTGCACAAAAATCAATCTCCAATTCCTTTTAATGTTTAGCACTAAATCCAGAAAGCAAAACAAAGCATGTGAGTCTTGCATTTATTATAGCAGCCTCTTGTATTTAGCTTCAGGGCAGCCTTCTAATCAAGGGAATGAATAAACAGTCATTGACTCACTTTCAGGGAACATGGGAGACAGCTCAATCTTCCTGAAGGCCAGCAATGAGAAGGGGCCTCCAAATCATAAATCAAAACACTATCAGCCCCTTAATTTAGCCTGGCAATTATTAAGATGTTAAAGCATTTGTACTACTATGTTTATTGATGGAGGCTGAGGGACAAATGCAAACTTCCTTAAATCTCTACCTTCATGGAAAATGGAAGTATCTTATAACCAATACAACTTTTTCAAGGACAGATTTTTTTTTTAGTTTTCTTATTGGCCTCTCTCCATCTAAAAGCTGTAGAAGTATGAACTTGAACATGAACATATGCATATGTATTCTTCTGCATGTAAATAGTCATAAATAGGCATAAAAAGTGCTTAATAAGACAAAATGGCATTTCATACCTATCATTTTCTGTGCAGCAGGTTTACTGGATAGTTACAGAATTATATTTCCTCTTATTCATACTTTGGTTGTATGAATCTTAACTACTGTGAKCCCTTCAAAAGGAGTGGGAGATTCCCCACAGCCTTTCCTTTAGGCTGCTCCAAGGATATGTGAATATGATCACAGAAGTCTCAGAATCTGAATCAGCTTCTCAAATAAGTACTCTGACCACTAGTCCAGGATATAAAAAATAAGTGACATCGTCTTCCATTTTTTCTTTCTACCAGTATTTGCTAAATGAGAAGTGGGTCATGTTCCAGGTAGACACAAAGAATCTGAGAAACCTTTAGACTCTCTTATTTTGCTTTTAAATGCTAGTTTATATTCTTCATGGTTTCAGAGAAGAGTTTGAAAAGGGATATCCTTTATTATATTATTTATTATATTATTATTCCTGATTGCCATAGATTTGTCATATAGTTTTCTACACAACTTTCTCTTTTCTTGCTTGCTTGCTTTCCTGCTTTCTTGCTTGCTTTCCTGCTTTCTTGCTTTCTTTTGCTTGCTTTCTTTAGCTTGCTTTCTTTTCCTTCCTTCCTCTCTTGCTCCCTCCTCCTCTGTCTCTTCCTCTCTCTTTTTCTCTCTTTCTTTTTCTCTCTCTTTTAAAAGCTAGAATAAAACTGAATCCCAGCTGAGATTTTTCAGACTCAACTTCCTAAAATGAAAATATTCTGACCTTTCCAGTGCCTGCCTCATCTTGTAATAAAAAGATGACTAAATAAGGCAACTAATATTTCAAATACATTGAATAATTAATGAAAAATTAATTCTTTTTTTTTAAATCCCAGAAATTATAATCAAAGCTAGTTTTGCCAATTTATCAACATTTCCTGTATTTTAAATGGTATAGAAAACATGAATCAAAGCAAGATAATTAAAAAGGGAGAAAGAAAGAAAAAAAAAAAGATGGAATACACCTGCTTAGCAGAATTTATAGTTCAACTCTCTTGACTGTACCAATCACTTAGAACATTAATTTGTCTTTTAAAGGATTAATGGGTTTAATTAAGTTTATGAAGTAATTCCTTAAAGGCTAACTCTGTATCTGACAGAATAATGAATTCTTTGGAAAGAAAAAGAAAACATAGCCTTACCCTACACCAGCTTTCATGGCTTTTTCACACAATAAAACCTGAGTTAGTTTCAGAGTAACAGGTCGTTCCCTCCATTATATTTGCTCTTTGTTCTATGTTCAGATTATGTATAYACAGAATATACTCAAGCTCTAATAATGTTTTCTGTAATTAGCAGAGTCCTCTCTAACTCCTGAAATCAGAATAAATATAGTAACTGTAAATGATAAATATGTAACATCATCTATTGTTGGATCTCTCAGGGGCTTACTTGACTGCCCTTTTCTTTGCATAAGTATTGATGACAATTCTTTCATGTATACCGGTAATAGAGCTTCCTGAAGGATTCTCAACCTTTCATCTTGTGATGGGAATGAGGAAATACTGTCATTGATGCCTCCAAATGCTGAAAACAGCTTGACTCTTAAACGTTTTGACTGTGTCTGTGCTTAGATTGACCTTAATATTATAAAACTCTAATATGTAACAATCTCGTAAGTACAAGCCTCTTGAAAGAATTGACTTCAGGCCTGGAAGACCTTCTCTGATATTCACACACCATTTCTGCAATGTTTTTTAAGCTGTATCTCAGGCAAATAAATTCACTGGCAATTGTCCCACTATGATTAAGCTGATTCCCAAAGAACCAACTTCACAAAATGTTAGAGAAACAGGTCTTCTGGTATCACATATTTATGGCCTTGATTTCAGCTACCGATTAGCAATGTAGACAGGGGAAAGGTAGCTTATAAGGCTACCTCGTTATCTGAAGAYGATCTCAAAACAAATCTTAATTTTCTGGGTATGAAAATAGTTGAAAGGAATTGAATTACTACATGTTACTAAGATAATATTCTTCTTTTGAGGTATGGTGATCACTTAACCAACTCCTCCCAGAGTTAGAAAATAAAACAATCTTCATAACTAAAAATAAGTATTGCCTATTTCATTTATTAATTTGTAATTCATAATACTTACATCAAAAACTGTATCCTTTCTTCCAAGAGCATTCTGTTTGCCTGATTCTGTCATTGCTTGCCTTTGATATCAGGGAAGGGAGGTGCATATTACTAGAGACAACATCCATTCTTTTTCCCTTGACCCAACTATAAACATATATTCAAATGATCATGTTGTCACTTCTTTTTTTGTTGAAATTTAAAAACCAAGATGAGAACTGGAATTGCATCATTATGTATTAGAAAATTAACAGTCTTTTTCTGACAGAAGGGAATCCAGGTTCTGATTGTTGAGGGTTTTTCTTTTGTTTATTTTTCAGGAAATATGATGTTTTCTTTCAAAATGGCATGAACGCTGTTTTAAAAGTCTGCCACTTCCCAAGACAAAATGGTGGATGATTGTTTTTCAAAAGAAACGTCCACTTGTTTTGCTGCCTTGGTAAGAAAATTAACTGATATGGTGGCAATTTACATTAGCTGGAGATTATTCCTTTGATTTTGAAACTTTAGCTCCTGGAGTCAGAGTTTGGTTTTGCTTGTTATTTGCATGTTATTGTCACTAACTTACCCATATAAAGAAAAAATTGTAATGAAAACAAATAGTCAGTTGGTTATACTGAGATGTGCTTAAAGAGGTATCTGCTGGAATAAGTCCAGTAAAATCCTCTGCAGTGTTTACTAGTATACTGGTATGACTTCACAGTAGCACGTGGGAGCTGAAGACTTCTTTTTCCTTGGGGTTTTCAAAAACTCCTAAGTAGGGAAAAAGGATGAAAAAGAAAATGGTAAATTCTAACACATATACCTTCTAAATAGTCTGTTTCTAGAAACTAAGCTTTTTTCCCTCCTTGAGTAATGTCTTTGGGAAGATAAACACCTCATCCACATTTCCTTCAGTGTGTGTATGTATCTGTGTCCCTATTCATTGATCCTCTCTTTTATCTTGTCTCTTGATAATTTGATCTTCTCATCGTTCAGAGATATTTAGTGTTAAAGGAACAGTTTAGAAAAATATCAAGATCCTCTTCTATGTGATTTTTTAACACAAGCAGTTATTTTGAATGTAGGTATACTGTTCTCTGCTTTGAATATGTGTCCCCTCCATATTAGCAGGCATACAGTCCCCTATGCAAAGATTTGCTTTGAACCCAGAAAGTTTCTATCCAAAAAGTTGTAACGAAGAAGCTGTGCTGAMGATGAAATAACACATTCATCTTTTAGGTAAAACGCTTTTTCTATTCCAGTAACAGTCTCTTGAGTAGGTACATACATATATATCAGTTTATGTTTTTCCTTCTGATCCTTAAGAGTTGCAACACAATGACAAAGTACCTTTCCAAGGCCTTTATGGTCTAGGATTGAAAATGTTTTCTCGTTTTATTGCAGTAGCACACACTAATCACCATAATCAGCATCATTGGGTATTTTCCATGCACCGAAAGTTTCTTTAGATATCTCCAAATGTAGCTGAGCATACAGACAACTGAAACTCTGTAAATATCATTGTAATAAATCTAATCCCTAAATCCCCATGCAAATATAATACAAAAGTTTGCCTTTTGAACATTCCTAAACCACTTTTAAAATCAAAGACTTTTGCATGTCATATTACTACAAGACTAATGTGAAAATGCAATTTGTTCTCACAAATGCTTTTGTCTGCATAACTTGATTATGAAGAATTGTATCTGCAGTTTGAAAAGGTGGACTCAAGTCATTTAGGTAAGAATTATTTTGATCTTCATACCAACGTCTGTTGTTTTGGGTTTTTTTGTTTCTCTAGCATCATTTACAAGTGAAATGTCACATTCAAAAATATGTTTCCACAGCCATGCTTAGTCTAGTCATGTGAGTCAGTAATATGCATGTAAAATTGAAGATACAAATGGCAAGACTGTATTTTTAACTATGATGACTTGGAAAATCATACACTGCAGAAGCTACAACAAGGGTAGTGGGTATCCCCGTACGTTTTGCGAAACTTAAATTAACATAAATTCTAGGTGAGGGCCAGTGAATCCTGTGATGTTGATAAGAGATTCTGTTGCTTAAACATTTGCATGTATGTCTATTTGGTTTGGCATGGTGTGTCCAAGACGTAGTTTTGGAAGTGGCAGATATGCCATTGGAATCCTGCACGTTCTGAAATGGCAGCCAGAGGCTGTTGTACCTAGAGGCATCTGCAAAGGCACTAGATACAGGAGTTTAGGGCCCTGACTGCTCTGTGTATTGTTTGTAGACTAGGTAGATCTGGAAACTCAGCTGTTCAAAAAGATCCACTCTATTTCATGAAAGATATTCTTACCTATACTTTTTGTGGGTCAAGCTGTGTTCATTATCACAGTTCTGCCCTTTTTCCTGTTAAGGTAAATTGCTGAATTTACTGAAATTAGGCGGTAAAGCTGCAATAATACTAACATCCTGGACTATACTTCTTATAACCAAAATATTTAATCTTTTAAAATTTAAACTCAAAAATAGGGCATAAAGTTTCTTAATTTCTGGAATAAAATTACAGGCCCTGGATGTTAAAGCTAAACACTGTAATTTAAATCAAGCAAAAACTTTTGTAATGTTCCATTCCAATGAATGGAACAAAACAGACTAGGAAAATCCCCTTTGATGACCTCAATAATAGGTATGTTGACTCATTCAAAAGTGTCTGTAAATAGTAGATCAATCTATTAGATTTTTTAGCTAGGATAGTACATTTATTCTTGCTACCACAAGCATACATCATCATTTCTGTTTTATAGAAAGTCATATGTAAAATAGGAATATAATATATTAATGGTTTCCAAAGCAATTTACGTTTTCAGAAGCCTGTTTGGAAGCGAGCAACCATCTGGAGACCTCAGAAGCTTAAACCATAGGATTCTTTTACTATGTTTTGTAGAACATGGTCCTGCGTTCATTCTTTTGCATAAGAAAATCTTAGTACATGAAATTCAGCGCAAGGAATACCAGAGTGGCTCTGAGTGTTTATAAACCCTGCATTTTAAGTGAAGTGTTTCACCTCTTCTTCTCTATCTGAAGTATCTCCACAACAACAAGGCATATATTTCATCCAGCACACAACATTAACTAGAGTTATATTATTGCTATTGAGTTATTTCATACTCTTAGTACTTGGGCAAAACAGATGTGTCAGAAAGTTGACATCTAAATCTACCTTAGCTACAGAAACAGCCAGTAGAAAGAAAGCTATTACATTTCAGAGAATGATTAAGGGTATTTATGATAGCACTTTCTCTGACTTCCCCACTGGAAAAGACTTCTAGGAGCTTCTGCATGCCTATAAGTGTTTGGAGTAATTAACCATTTCTCATACCCAGCTGAGCTAGTAGATGTCAGTTACAAGGTGTGATTAGTCACTGCCATTTCTTTGGTAATGTTTGATTAATGTGGAGCTCAGCTGGCTGATAGCAGATGATTAATAAGAACTTACTGGAAAAAATTTGTATGTGAACCTTTTCGTTGGACTTCTTTGGGAATCTTGGAAAGATTAGATACACATTAGAATATCAAATTCTAGCTTCACTTGCAAGATTAACTCTTAAATTCACAGCCCCAACTGAGTGAGATCCCATCACTCATTCTAAGCAGAGTTCCTTTTGTCCCTTTTGTTTGATGTGTCAGTGTCACATTAGTAAAGAGTGAGACAAACACATCCTGTTACAAAAGCTAGGAGAGACAAAGCTGGAATATGAAAGCTCCCAGTTACTTTTTTTAGCCGAAGCATGCGAAGAAAAAGAAGGAAAACTGAGCTTCTAATTGTAAGCTGAAATTGCCTGAACATACAGCTTGTAGCCTGAACTCTGGCTGCTCTGGCTCTGATGAGCCAATTGYATTCAGATCATCAGCATTTCAGCAATGTTGGGATCAGTGTTTGAATATGTACCACTGTCTGTTTGTGTTATGTCTATTTGACTGGTCTTTTTCATAATGAGACACTCCAATGTTTCTTCTCTTGAAAGTTTGTACTTAATTGACTTCTCTCTTTTAGCTGACCTCTCCTTATCATTAACTTCATGAGTTCCTAACAAGTTGCCGAAGATTTCTGAAGTTGTTTCCAGAGTTTTTTGAATAATATATCTAACTCAAGATAATCCACTTCATTCATTCCATTGTGCTAATCATAACTGCATTACGGAGTCCAGTAAAACACACATTGTAGCATTTTACTGAGATATTAGGAGAGCTGCTTAAATTTCCAACCTAATGATAGATTCTGTTAGTCGTCTTTGATGTGGGGGTGTCTGGCTATGACTTTGTCAGTTAGGGGCACCTGGCAAGGTCCACACCTGCATGTAGGCATGCTGAAAGGTTCCCTAGGGACAGGAAGCCAACATTCAGAAGAGAGCACCCTGGAAATCTCCAGCATATTCTGACCTCATAATGTGATTAAACAAAAAGAAAGAGGGGGAAAAAAAAAAAAAAGCAGCTGTTAAAAACGATCCTGATTTACCTATCAGAAATGGTAACAACGTTCAGTGTGGGCTAGTAATCAAAAAGCAGCAAAGCTTTGTAAAATCTGGAGGGAGGTTCAGTGAAATGCAGACCTAATGCCTGTGGGAGGACATGCTCGAGTTAAGAAACAAGCTGTCATCTGAGACATCTGCTGTAAACAGATCCACTTACTTAAGTGTATCTGAGTCTTCAGCCCTGCCAAGGGCTACTGTGATAGTAGTTCTGATGTCAGATAGCTTAGTGCCAATATTTAGAAGACAGATATAAAGAGATGTTTGGATCTTAAAGATTACCTGCATAATGGGAACTATCTGACAATTTTCCAAGAGAGTGTCTGGACGATGAAAACCGAAATCCCTACTCGTTGGTTTAGGTCTTCATTTCCTGTCAGGGTTGGTAAAAACTCACAGTAAAAGTCAGTGGATACTCGCACTGACTTTGCCCACCCTTTCTTCAGAGTCTGAATAAAAGGTTTCAATATCTAAGACTATCAGTTCCCATCTCTAAGTTCACTAATTACAGCAAACAAGCATCAGAAAGACATTAACTTTTAAGACACTGGGGTTTATGTCACTAAAAGACACAATCAGTTCAAAGCTGGACATTCTCTTTCTCACTGCCTTTTTTTTTTAAATCTCCCAGTCCTCTCACCCCATAAAAGATTTGTTAATGGAGACCCTTGTTCTGACTAAACATTAAAGAAAGGTCTCCTTCACTTACATGTGCAAACCTTTATCTCCATCTGTTTCTTATTCCATGTTTCAGGCCCATCTGTCTTCTTTATGATCTAGATGCTCTTTCTCATAACATTATCAATGTGGTAACTATGTTCATTTTTTTAATCATCTGGGAAATGTTTTTGCTTGAGTTTCTTATTGTTTATGTTTTCATCTGTTTCTCAAAGGCTTATCTTAAAAACTTGTAAAGGTCATTTAGCTCCCAGATAGTCTGGTGTCCTCTTAGTACTTCCAGAGAAGCTTCATTAGGAAAAAAACCAAATCTGCTCCACAGTCCCTTGTGGTAGCATCAGAACAGGAACGGAAGATCGGTCAGTCACTGTCCAATATCCATTTATCTCTGGATGCATAATAGAGACAATATCAAGTGGAAGGTTTCCAAGTTTTGCAGTACTGCCTGTTGTCCTGCCCCCCACCCCTACCCATTACCAATACCCCTCTTTTGCAGAAGCTCTGGAGATAATTTAACAGCATTTAAACAAAAAAACAAACAAACAGAAATACTCCTTTTATAGTGTTACAAAATAAGGGGGGAATGTAAAAAATTAGAGAATAAAATAAATTTTTCTATTARATTCAGAATGTATAGATTCATCTAGTAATTTTTATAGAACTACATTGCATTAATCCTTACTTTGTTTGCCGGGGGAGGGATTTTCCTTTAAAATGAAGGGGAAGAAGCTAAGGCAAGATGGAAAGACAGTGAGAAATGGACTTCATCCTGGTCTGCTGAGTTCATTGACTTTACCTCAGGAAAACATACTTTATGTGGTGCAAGATGATAGTCATTTAACAGGGGCCTGGAAAAAACAGTATCATATTTCAAGATTATTTCCTCTAGCTCATCATAGTGCTCCTTAGCACCACCTGGATCCCTAGTGCAAATGTATGTACCACTTTTTGGCTCACTCGCATCATTAAAAGTTCTGCTTCCAGGAGTCTGAACACAGATACTGATTCTACGTAATGAGGCTGATATGGAGAAAAGCTAAAACTGATCTGAAGTGATGATACAGCAGAAAGGAACAGAAATTCCTGTAGTTAGAGGCTATTTTTTGTCTTATTACTGACATGCTAAAATGTCAATAAGGATGAAAGAAAAGCTCAGCAAAAGCTTGCATACACTGATCATACCCATGCACAATGGGTACTCCTGTTATTATGGCATTTACTAAAATGACAGCATCCATATTTCTAAAAGACAGAGTTTATTTAATTGGAAACAGATAATTGAATCTCTCTTCCTGTGAATGCATGGAAAACATGGTTAAGATAGCATCTGACTTGCTAATATCAAAAACAGTAAATAGATTTTCCCTAGCCTGGCAAATACATGTTTCTGGTGTAGAAGTATTGCATTGTTAGCTTTTTGTGATGTTATCGTGTTTTTAAACAAAGTTTTCTCATGGAGAATTCCATGCTATATTCCATAAGCTATAGTTAGTCATGACTAAGCTACTAGGCTATGGCGTTGATATGTTTATGTTCATTACTTTGCTGTCTGTTTTCAATGGATTGTTCAGATGATACATTATCCAGCAGCCTATTTCTTAAACCATCTCTGAGATGAAGGGAACCCTGAGTATACATAAGCCTATCCTGTTACACTTAGAAATCCTTTGGGCAGTGTGTTATCAGCTCTTTCTTATCTCTGTAGGAATCAACATATTGTTCTGTGATATAGGCTACTGAAAATTTCTAGTGTTAAGAATCCAGAATCTTAGTTGACTTTACCCTCAGATTACTGCTTGGAATGATGATTTTATACTGATTTATTTATTTATTTATTTATTTATTTATATTTATCTTCTCTAGATTGAACTGTGAACTCATAAAATGTTATTTAGAAGTTATTTAATAGGTTTATCTCATGTAAGTACTAAAGTACTTAAGTACATAACATATCTACTGTAATATACATATACAGTATTAGAAGCCAAGCTTTTCATGATTTAGCTTGGGATACCATGATATTGTGTCTACACATACATCATCATAGTAATTCTTGACTCTACAATTAATATGTTACACTACTGCACCATGATTTAAATTCCCATACACAGGAGGAGATTCAAGAAGGAAGCTAACGGAGCATAGAATATATGATACTAGATGCTCAGACATGGTATTTCAAACATGGTTGTATTTTAAGCCCTTTACACCTCATTTTTTAAAAATATGACAAATACTTAACCACAGCCATTTTATTTGCATGAGAATACAATTCTGTTGATTTTGGGTTATTAGAATGTGTGTTTATTCCAAGGGTAATTATAATCTACTAACTCCACTGACATTTTGGGATTTTGTTTTGCAGCTGCATGGATTCTACTAATTTTCTGAAGACAGATATTATTGTTGCTTCATTATTTAATTAAATTAATAAGGATCTTCCTATTGCCTTAATGGGAACAGGATCAGACCAAAGAAATCAACTATTTTTTATGTATTTTATGGGCTACACTGATACCACTGACACCTTTCTACATTCTGTGTCTCAAGTTCTTACTTACTATCATGGTCTCAGATGTTGATGTAACTATATTTGGCTCTTACTAAATACCCTGCTTTACTTTTATTGCTCTGGAGACAGAAACTTACTGCTTCTGATAGCACAATTATCTGCTGATTCAGCAAAGAGGACTAGAGCTAAATGAGTTCTGGGACATAATCTATCCTATACAACTCCAGTTCAAGTTAAATGTTTTAGTGGAAAATAGTGGGCTGGATGTTTACAGAACTGTAAACTGTGTGATTTAATTCCTTATATGAAAACAGGACATTACCCTAGTCTTTAACCAGTGCTAACTATAAAGTAAATATACCATTACTCTCCCCACCTTTCACACTGTTCTTTGTTTATTTTTTCTCTCCAATTGCCTTTGTATTTGGAGAGTACTAATTCTTTATGTTGATTATCTGTAATCTTTTTTCTATATTTGAGTCCAGAAGGCTTTTGTGAAAGATGCCTCATTCAAATACATGTGTACAGCTAACCTGCAGAAGCAAAGAGAAACTACTCATTCTGCAACATTTAAGTTCTCAAACAAACCAATTCTGTCTCTACCATGCTTCTGTGTCTTACTGTTTAGGGTTTCTGAAATAACAGTTAAATTCATTGTTTTGAAGAAGCTGTGTTGGCACAGTCTGTTTTCCTTCAAAAGCAGCTCAAATTTGGAGAAACGTCCTTGTATAAACAACATTCCAGATCTACTTTGTTCTAATGATACCTCAGTATTTGCTAAGAATACAGACAAAAGTTCATTGGTCTAATCTGACTCTATTGCGGTAAACCATGTTCAATTTCATAATGGAGAGAGGGTGAGCCATGTTATTTTGCCATGTTATTTTACCATGTGTGAACAGCCACATAAAACCAGAGTTCAACTGTCACTGTTTTCCCTAAAAAATTTCCTTCCTGGCAAGAAGCTGAAATCATCTGGATGTAATTCACAATCTAAGACCTGTTGTGTGGAGCATTTTCTAATTTTAAAAAAAAAAAAAAAAAAAAAAAAGCTTTCTCCTTCACTTTTTGACCAACTTTGCAAACACTGTCTTTGGAAGATAATTTCATCTGCTCCCGAAGTGTCTAGAGAGCATGCTTCTTTTAGAGAAAGCATAGGTGCTTCACCACAAATTTAGAATTCCTCTTCTTATTTGTCCCTCTGTGCTTTGTGCAGAAAATWGCAAGAAAATACATTAGGGTCACACTGGACATGCGTCCTGATAAATGTTCAAAGTTGAAGTCAACACAGGTTGCAATAGGTTATGGAAAGATTAGTGGAAATAGGTATCTGATTTTGCCTCTACCAATAGCATTTTGACCATGCAGCTGAGAATCCTTAAGATATTATCTGTCTAAAAATGCAAGGGTATTAATTTTAAAAATAATATTTTAAAAGGCAAAATGATTGGGCAGACTTAAAAACTAGCAATCAGAAGCTCACTTCACTTATCATGAAACAAACATTATTCATTATGCTTTTAAGCCTTCTTTCTTTTTGCTCCAAATAGCTTATGCTCATGGAATTCAGCTTTCATTAAAGTCCAGCAGAGTTTTATCACTGATTTCAAAGCAGCCAAGATTTCATCCCGGGATTAATTTCAGCATAAGGGACTATTCAGTTTGAATAGCAGCAAATTAATTTGGTCATAGAATAAAATAAACTGTTGGGTTTTAGTTTCCTTTGGCGACCTATAATGCTTTCTTGTGCTGTAAAGGTACAATTAGAGGTTGTACAAGACCACATAGCACTTCAAAAAGCAGCCAGATAAAGGATGCCTTCAACAGGTATAGTGTGAGTTACAAGGGACAACATATGTCTTAATTCAAAAGCGAAGGAATTAAAATCCACATTGCCTTTGTACAGTGAGTAGTTCAAGCTCTTCATTTTCTTGGCAAACTGCCTCTCCTTCTCTTTAACAGCATTAAATTCATGTGTTTATTTAAAATATCCACGTCTTCCACAATTTAGAAAGAACTCTCTCATTTATTTACATAAACTAAGGCAGTAAATTGATATACTCTATAGGGTTCTTTATTCTAACCTTCTTTTTCTCTGATTTAAGGCTACTGTGGCTTGGCTTTCAATTTTTGTGTCCTGTTATAAACTTACAGTCATCCTTTTCATCATCTCCTAGAATTGCTCCTCTCCTTTTCTAAATTGAATATGGCGATTGTGAAAGGCACTAAACTGCTAATTGAGATTATCACACAGGAGAACAGGTAAAGCAAAATCAGAGTAAAGGAAAGTTTTCTATCAATATTTGGAACCATTGACAATGTGCTTCAGACAAGATCTAGGTGGTACAGAACAAGTTCAGGTTCTATTATCATTATTGTCATTGGTCTTTCCTTGATAGTATTATCAGCTATACCAAAAATGAAGTGTAATACTATTCGTGACACTGATTCTGAAAGGCGAAGGTTTATTTATACTGGATTCAGAACATCAGTCAAACTCACAAAACTTTAGATGATAAGACCTAGCTGATAACATCCAGCCCCTTATTAATTCTTCTAGAAGCTCACACATTTTGTCTCAGATGTGTATACGACCTGGTAAACATTCCACCTTCTTTTTATGTCTTCTCTTTTTCTTTTCCTACATCTCTTTCTTCATGTCTTAGATACACAGGGAATATTGTGCTACTTTTACAACTCAAAGACGATCCATCTCATTGTCTTTCAATTGCCTTCTATTCTATTTCAAATCCCAAGAACCTCAGTAGCAGGTTCTCATCTAGATACCATTCATATGACATATCATATCTTGAACAATCTAACTTTACAAATACCAACATTTGCACACTCACATCAGCCAGCTCAGGTAGAGTTTCTTAACTCTGTCCTTCTTCATGTTCATACTTAAAATGAAGGCATAACATGAGACATCCGTATTTCAAAGCATCCACTCAAAACAAGCTTATGTATTCTCTCACCAAGAAAAATATTAGAGAGTGATCACTGAAATCTCTATAAGTATATAAATATCAAATGTGCAAAGGCATTCAAATCAGATTTGGATAAAATTTTGAATTACATTTGTTGATGCAAGTTCAAAAGTGAAAACACTACACTGACCCTCTCCTTAGGAAAACAAAACAGGAGGTCAGGGTGATTTAGGGGTGTTTAAAGATCTACCTCACCAAAAGTATTTAGGGAGCATTTTCATCTCCCAATTGATTCTTTCAGAACAATTTGATCCTTACCTTTCAAAAAGAGTTTAAAATTCCTAACAAGTACAAGGTCAGGGCAAATTTTCTTGAGGCTAACCAGGTGTGTTCATATCAGTTGCAAAATCTAGTGAAATGGTACTGATTGATGAACAGCAAAAAATACCATCTCTTAGGATATCAGAAATGTTTGTAATTACATGTTTTAGAAGAGCTAAATTCAGAAGCAATAGGAAAAACAAAACAAATCATTTGGAGAAATGTTTTAAATATAGAATGGGAAGGATAAGTGGAGCACAAACATGTTTCACTTAGGTGCTCAAGAAGCCACAGTCTCTTTATTGACAAAACACACATAAAGACATACACACAGACTGCTTTGTTGCACTTGGAGGGGTGAGGAATTTGTTTGTTTTATTTTTTGAAATAGAGAAAGGAAGAAAAGAAGTGATAATAAAATCTCAACTAGGTTAGAGCAGAGCACTAGACACACTATATGTAGTCATAACACAGAYACAGACAGACACAAACACACACAGAGTAACGTAAGGCAGGGAGAGCTAATAAAGAAATGTATAGATTGGATGCTAGAGACTGTAGATAAGGTAAGTTATAAAACACCAGGAAAGATATGTATGAATAACCAATGTGGGGTAGAGTAAGACTAGAGAGTCAGACTTTTCTCACTGTTATCCGTGACGTGGCAAAAGGCATGGGAGCACAGATGGAAATGCAGGAAATGCCACTTTTTTTTTTTTTTTTTTTTTTTACTGTGAGAGTAGTCAAACACTGGAACCAGTTGCCTGGAGAGTTTTTGGAGTGTCTATCTGTGAATATTTAAAACTTGACCTGACACAGCCATGCGCAACCTGCTGTAGCTGACCCTGCTTTGAGTGGGGAAGTTGAATTAGATGGTCTCAGGAGCCCCCTACCAACCTCAGCCTTTCTGTGATTCTATACATGATCAGCAGAGTTAAGGTAATTTAAAAATTAGTTTTAAAATCACATAACAAACAAAAGATTCCTATGATTGGTTTCGTCACATACCAGTTGGAAATAATAAAACTATTATCAGTCCTAAGTATTCATAAATACTTATTGAATTATTCTGTRTTTGAGAGAATGTATTCATATCCTTATGATAAAAAAATGGTGCAAGTCTACATTGGTTTGTGTACTGATCTTGAATCAGCAAGTTATAACTTCTATCCAAGAAGAACTTGGATGTAATGATGATTTTCAGTTAATTCTGGAAGGTTTGAAAGATCCGGTCAAACAGGAAAAGCATAATGTTGTACCTATACTTAAAATGTTCAAATGAGACAATCAGGTAATGATACGGCCATCTGCATGAAATGGATTTCAATTTAGTGTTTCAGTGACATGAATGATACCATTTTAGAAAAATCTAAAGGGACTTATATTTCACAGCTGGCCAACAGCAGAATGAAAGTTCCCAGTATAGCATTATGATCAAAAGGCCCATGTGATCCTCAGACATAAATAATGGATTTTTGAGTAGAAGTGGGATGATTCTATTTATTCTTGTATCATTTGACTCCTGTAGAGTTGTTACTATAACATGGGTCTTGTTTTGGTGCTTATGATTAAAAAGAATATTGACAAATCAGRGAAGGTTCAAAGAAGAGAATGTGTTTAATTATAGAATATCAAGAAAATGGTGATGTTCATGAAAAGTAAGAAATTTCATTGGGGACTTAGGATTTAAATGTGTTTTGATGGAAAAAGGATTTAATTATAGATTGCATATTTAGATATTTAATTGTATATATTGTCTAGGAACCCAATCTTCAGCATAAGAAAGTTGACACTGAGCTGTTAGCTCCTCGTCTTTTTCCCCCATACTGAAGAAAATGAAGCATTGGAATGGCTTTCCAGGAATTAAAATAAAAAATAAATTATTTTTATTTCTTTCCTTCTAAAAGATACTTTTAAATTAGCTCTTTGCTTTGTGCTGTGTGGAAGATGAGATTATATGATCAAAATAATCCAGCATCATGCAGTGTAAAGATATCTTAGTTGTCTTTGAACTAAATCAACTAGGTTGGGTCTGGAAAGCAGCATAGCTGCAGCACCGTGGAGCTCCATCAGGGCTGATTTAACCTTCTTTTTGGTAATATATTGACTGTGGCTCTATAAAGTAAAATATGCTCATGAAACACAAAAATAATTGGAAGAGAAGAAAAAAATCGAATCTTGTTCACATAAAAGTGAAAGCAATCCAGTTTATGGAAGATTTTCAGAGGAAATTCATAGATGGAATGGTGAAAATGAAGGACAAAATGGATTCACCTCATGTCATACATTGCCATCAATGACCTGCAAAAATTCTTTGTGACACATTGATCAACTCAATATAAGATTTTTATCAGCATGTTATATAGAATCTAAGAACCACATTTTGCTAACACACTTGGCTAGCTAAGAAATAAAAAATGTACATAACATGATAAGAACAAGAAGAAAACAAACAGCGCTTAAAAAAAATCCTAAGCCACATATATATGTATATAAACATATAAAACATGTATATGTATTTATATTTGTATTTATGCATACACGTTTGTGTATAGTAGTGCCAAGCTAACGTTAACTATGATCATTAAGTTACATTATTTACCACTCACAGGTATTCAGACAACATCTGGATTATTCAAATAATTGAATTCCAAACTATAAATGAATTATAACACAAATAATAAGTTCTTCAAGGGTTCATTCTGAATGAACGATGACTTATATATATGAGTATTAACTGCTGCTATCCTACCCAAAAGCAAGATCCTCATACAATAGTTCTCTCTGCTTGGTCAAATATGATCTAATAAAATTTAGAGAATACGCTGATTTGTGCAGTGCAGTACCAGTATACAGACTACAGATAAAAGAAGCAAAACTGTCTGAATGGGATCTCAGCTACCTCCCTTATACTCATGAGCCAACATAGCTAGCATTCTGTGTGTATTGCAAGATAAGCAATCACTAGTATTCAGGGGTATGCCTGTGAATGCAGTCTAACACTAACAGGTTACAAAGTTGGGACTCATAATGAAAACTCAAGATGACAAATTTTTAAGTCCATGGAATAGAAATTATTAATTTGCATTAACTTGCAAACACTTACAGATAATAAAGAATTTCTAGGCCAGTTTGAATTAGCTGGTTCACCAATTATGCTCCTACAAAATAAAAGTGGTTAACTTAGTAAAGAAATAGCAATAAATATGTAACCAAATCTATTAAGAAATCCTTGATTTTAGTCTTTTGTGAAAAAGTTACTGATTAATTTTAATGATGATATTTGCACATTTTAAAAGGTTCCTAGTGCCAATAAAATTTTATGTTTTAAAGTTCCAGAAAGTTTCACTTGTGCTTATTTTCTGTGATTCACTACTGGAATCTATTGAAACTCAGTAGATGTGCAGTCAGAAGAGCTGAATATGCAGTGATGAACAGATAGTGATACTTCCTTGAGGAATAGAGCAGGTGCTGTAACATACACAAAATACGAAGTACTATATTTCATTTTAAATAATTTAGTAGAACAACACAATTATATAGAAATAAATCCCCTTTTCACACATCTTCACATGTCTTTAAACAGCAAAACACTACAAAAGGAACCTAAGGAGAATTAAGGTTTTTGGAAGGCGGAGTAAATCAATAAGAATATGACTTACAGCCATACAGATAAAACTGGTGATTTTAAACTTTTACACCTTCCATCAGAGCTAGCTGGTTTCTTTTCATTTAAAAATAAAATAAGAAACAAAAGCTCAGCATTCCCCATGCATTCACACGAGAATACTTACCAAGTGCTTTCAAATCTTTTTCCACTAAAAACCCACATGATTTAGTTTGCTATACTTTGTTTGCTCTCATTCTGCAGAGATTAATTAACTCTATCTGACCTGCTGATCTTAAATGGTTTGTAAGTAATAATTTATTCAACTCATTTTGTCTCATTTTTTGTTTATTTGGTTTTTGTTTGGCTGTGATTTGATTTAATTATTTGTTACCATTCAAAAAAAAATATTTCCTGGATTGGATTAATGAATTGTTCTTTGCAAGTTGCTAAATGATAAAATATTAATTATAGGCATTTAATATTAAAACTACTATAATAGCAGAGTAAGATATATGGTATTATCTGGTCTTTGTTAAATGAGTAGGACTACTGGAACCAGGTTGTTGATAAATACTTGTGCTGACAATGATCCAAATTAATCCAAATTTATTTTCTTCTATTACTCTGCAGCATTCATTCCAAAGATATATTTCTCAAAATATTCCAGGCAACAGACTCATTTTCTGGAATATTCATAGGTAAAGGAAATTGGACCAATTGTTTAAGAACTTAAAGGATTATTTCTGAGGGATATTTTTCAAATTAGTTGTTCTTCCAAAAGGAAGAACCAGCACTTGACTAGGTCTTTTTGTCTGACTTCCTAAATCTTAAAAAAACCCTAACCGGTTCAAATGGAAACTGATCCAGTACCTTCCTCTGGATTTGCAAACGTTTATTCAAGGGACTTCTAATGTTAATGTACCACGAGCAGCTAAGCATCAAAGAAAGTGGCTACTATGCCTATATATGTATGGTAGGTTTTCAGAGATGCCTATATTCTTAGGACTGTTCTTCCTTCCATAAAAGGCCCTTAATGTCTTTGTTCTTTAATAGGACAATGTTTCCCTTTTTCACCATGGAAGGTGAAGGTTGTCAGGGTAAACTCAGTCTAAAGAGATCTGCATCTTTATCTATTTGATTTAACATGAGAATGACAAGGTAAATAAATGCCAGAAGATTTGTAGATCCGTAATAGGATTATTAATAGCAGCCTATTTACCAAAGGTATTTCCAAACATTTTTCTTGCTATTATAAATGTTCATACATCTAGTGGAATGACTAGGTGTACACCAGGAAACAAATAGGATGTGGGGATGTCATAATTTTATTTTGAGTGACTAATCTCAACACATTTATAATGTGATCAGTGGATGCCCGGAGTCCATGGACAATTTCTAAGAGGAATTTTAAAAAACAGTTAAAACCAGTTAAGTTCAGCTATTTCCTATATCGGTCTACATATGTGAAGTTGCCAAAGGAGTCTGTCCTTACCTCCACTGAAAAATTGTGTTGGAATTTACAATCGGTTCAAAATGCTGAGTTAGATTAATTAGTTAAAAATTTTTAAAAGAATTTTGATGTTCAAATATTACTTGTTATAATGCATTTGACATTCAGAGAGGAACAGAGAACACCACATTCACTAGAAAGTATGTGGGAGTGTTTGGCACCTCAAAATGGGATCTAAAACCTGATGGCAAGCAAGAAGCTATTTAAAAATATAAGAATAGAGTGAAGACAAAGGTACACCTGAAATGTTTCTGTGAGAAGCTTAAGCTTGCAGGGACATCCTATCTGCGATCCAGAATTCTATCCTAAAGGTGAAGATCTATCTCCATTTTAAAACAGTGAAGCAAAGTTCACTCCTGTTTCTTAAAATACGATTCCAGAAAGAGAATGAATGGGCAGCAACACATATTTCTTGTAGTGATTGCTGAATATACAGCAATAACAATAACAGAGAGAACTAAGAATAGGCATGAAAATGCAGGACTTCATCATGGTAAATGATTACTAGTTTGCAGAGTGTCTATTTCCCTTTTTTGTCTCTCTTCGGGTTGAAATTGCATCAGTTCAGGCTGAGGAGAGCACAGACTTTCGAACTTCGGAGAATTTCTTCAAGCACCTCAAACTAGTTCCTTAAAATGTGTGCACAAGCACCAGCAGTCAGCTCAATCATGTTTTAAGGGGAAATATCAGACACCATTGTTACTTTATGGAGAGCCTGATGCTAAGAGTGTATGTTAAGATCCACCAGATTACAGAATCTCCAGTGAAGCTGTGCGTGGTTTCTCTACCTTGATCAGGCTGAGCCATTATTTAAGTGCAATTTGCTCAGCCTGTCAAATCAGAGGCACTTTCATGTATGCTGAAATACACAGCACTGAACACCTTGGGAACTTAAAATACAAAGCCTATGGCATTCAACTGCTTTCCAAGAGTAAATGTATACCAAACAGGGCYTTTTATCAAGATCATATTTTTCAAAGTGTGCACCTAAAATTCACAGTTTTACTTAAGTTCTTTGGATGTCACTCCTAGTAAAAAAGCAGGGCTACAAATGATGAGCTTTCTGTTATGAGTTCCCAGAATGCTTATGTACTGTAAACCAAAAAGTCAAACTTTTCTTCATGAAATATCCTATCTTTGGCCTCTTGTGATTTATGGGTAGAATTTCTGAAGAAGACCAATACAATTTTTTTTTCCCAGTTGCAATRTGTGTAGTGTATTTTGTGTAATTGGAGAATAAAGAGAGAAATTCTGGGATTAACATAGCAATTTCCTGCACTGAACTGAAACCTTGCTAATCAATTTTAAGTAACCAGCTAATGCATTTATGTAATAAACTAATCAATCTCAAACGCACATTTTACCATTTGGATTGAATTTAATACCCCAGCATGCAATTAAGTGACATTATTGACAATGGTTTGAACATGTAATTGGTGATTTGATATTACAATTAGTGTTCTGTGCCTGAAAACAATTTTCTAATAAATTCAGTACCATTAATTTATTCCTTCATATTATTCTGCAGGACATATAGAATATAAAATACTAACTAGCTTGGTAAAGGTGAATTCCTGAGGTTTTGACCACCAAATTCCTGACTTAGTTTCTGTTTCCAAAGATTTTGTAAAAAAAMCCCCAAACCAAAACACTTCAAAAAATGCTATTAGCATCTCTTCTACTATAAATAAAAAGACTAGAAATATTTTGCAGTACATCCAACTGAAATAAAATTATTTGGGCTGAGTCCATATACTTTTTACAGACATGTTGTGTTATGTTTAATGGCTACAGAATTATGTACTTAACTCTTGTAAGTTTTCACAACAAGCATGATACTAACACTATTGCAATAGAGATAAATGTGTGTCACTTAATAAAGAAACTGTTGACATTTAGAGAACACTGTCAGGARTTTGGGCTACCAGGCCTTTAACTAGCAGATTCATTCATTTATTCAGGTAATGAGCTTTTCTGGGTGAAATTTCACACGTTCAGAAACCTCTTGGATAGAAAAGATCTGCTTCTTTGCTAGTTGGGCATCTGTTCTAGCCATTAATAATCCAAATTATGGCAGTTACAAAACTTTCCTTGACAGCTTATTCTATTGTTTAACTATTCTTTCGGCAGTAAATCTTTTGTCCTAATATTTAGCTTACATTTTTCCCACTGAAGCTTGAGGCAATTATTTCTTGTTCTGTCTTCCTTGACGATGAAGCATAATTAATCTCTTCCTTCTTTATAGCATCCTTTTATGTTCCTGCAGTCTTTACCAAAGTACTGTTACATAATTCATTCATATTATTTATTTATTTCTCTAGATTCAACACACAGATAATAAATACAAAATAAATGACTGAAAAAATAGGAGATTCAGAAAGAAGACTTGTGTGTGTGTGTGTTTGCACATCYATATGTTATTTTAAATGACTCAAACCCAATCAACATTACCGAAAGCACAACCTTCTGTGAAATTCACAGGGCTGTTCAGAGCCAATGAGACAACGTGGCCTGCTTGCAGGCTAATTATTTACCTTTCTAAGTACAATCCTTTAACACGTCAAGTTGAAATAACATTATCAAGAGAAAATAACATTCATAAATGCAGCTGTCAGTAGTTCAAAGAAGAGGGACAAAGTACACAGTGCCCTTTCAAAATTTTGAATGTTGAAATTTCTAAAATTTCAATTAACTAGCAGAAAGCTCTTTATTCACATGCAGTGGTTGTAAATTGTACCTGATTTACAGTACAGTACATTGATGTTATTGTTGTAAACTCTATGCTCTATAGCTAAATAAAACCAGCCTAATTTAAGATGATTTATAAACACAGAGGAAAATATTTTTACTACAATCTTTAAACACTCATCACTTCAAAATCAATTTTCTTTGAGCATCTTGAATATTGAATGCTCTGTACTAAAACTGCAGTAAAATTGTAAGTCCTTGCACAATATTACATGAGGATGTAGTATACTAAAACCGGGTATCTTACGTGAACATAAAAGACATCAGGTTTTGGGATATAAGCATTTTTTAGACATTAAGTGCCAGCCTTACTCCTATATAATTTGATTTCTGAGTGGTTAAATTTCAAATTTTAATTTTTTTTTTCATTAAGTAAAATAAAACAAGAAATTAATCCTTGTGTCTCTTGCAAGGCATATTCTCTGTGCTACCAGCCTCTCTCCCTGAAACCCACTTGGTTTCAGTGGCAAGAAAGATATCTCTATGGAAAGATATCCATATTTCCTATGGAATTTCTAGTACCCAAGCAGGCAACCCACTCATCCCAGTTAGGGTGGTAGAGTAAACAAACTCTTTATCGCTCTAAGTGGGAAGTTCTCATCACCATTGCAATCTGATACAYCCTTGTTATGATAAATAAGAGTATTATCAAGTTTGTGGATCCCTACACATTGACAGAATTATTTGGTTGTTCTGGTATGGCACACAGTTAAACAGTGCAGGATCTGGCAAACATCAGTGTAGAAGTAAGCAGTTTTGTCAGCGAAATAATGTATTTTCTCTTGCACACAGATATTTTGAAAGCTTTTTAAGTCATTGCTGATGATCAAAGCATTTCTGGTTTCCACAGACAGAGTTGCATGATGTTTACCAGATTCATGTCCGGCAAAGCACCGGTTGAGTGTTAGGAGTTTTTGTTGTGCAGGTAGTATGCTGCCAAAATTCAGGCATGAACGGACTTTTTGACTTTTTTCCCATATTACACATATTTATCACATATTACAACAACTTGGGGTCTTCCTGGGAAAGAGCCTGACTTCTTGCACTAGGATATGATCTAATAAATGATGTCAGGGTTGTTTGGTAGCTGTTTAGCTGCAATAAAAAGATGCAATGACAGTATGAACATATACCCAGTGCCTAGGAAGAATAAAATGTTTTCTCACACAATGTTTCATCCGAGGCACATGAACACTACATTTTTTCTGGTCCCAAGACAGATTTTCTTGATTCATTCAAGGTATGATCTAGTCAAGGCAATTAGGAGGGACAATGGGATACATAGGATTCTGTTTACGGGGTAAAGAAGGGAAAAAAAGGAAACCAGATACAATACTGTGCTCCAGGATCGATTGTTACTAGTAGTTACTTTAAAAAGAAAATTAGTTGATTTTTTTCTTACAATGCCTTCCTAAAGACATGCATATGTATATCTCTTTCCACTTGGGGCTTTCAAAATGCTTTATAAAGATTTTAATATAACAATGTGCCTGTTGGAGCTAGGCGAAGCACCAGAGAATCACCATGGTTAGAGAGAGCATCTAACTGAGTCACCTRAGTTAAGATCCTGCTCTTAATTTGTTTCTAGTAGATTAAATAATAAAAGTAATGTTACATTAAAATATGTATCCAGAAAATCTAAAAAGCTAAAATACTATTTAGGCTCAATGTGAAAAAATATAACTTCATTAAACAGTAGAATTATGTAAAAATATAAAGYACCTGAGAAATTGTTTTACATGTAGGATGTTTATGCATGGAAAACTTGAATTTCTGCAGACTAGACAAGCATCTGTAAGATGTTTTAACAGATGTGGAAAGGGAAAAAAAATCATTTTGAAAGACCTGCAATTAAAATGTCATTATTTACTTGATCTAATACATATCTTTTTGGTTCAATATGTGTTCTTACATGCTGAGGATCAATGGCATGTGTATAATCAGCCCATACCACCCATACTATGGTGAGGTTACACAAGTTTTGAGTAATAGACATTGAATTACTTACTTTCAGACATTTTTAAGACCCTTCTGTCCCTCTGTACATAGAAATGCATCTATAGCAATAGAAAACAAGATAAAATAATGGGAATTTTCTCTTTGAAATTTTCTATTTTAGAACATTTGAGATAAGTAAATGATTACTGAGTCACACCAGAGTTTGGCTGTCCAGCTAATAGCACAGAACAATATGAAAAGGATATAAAATATAAGGCATGGCTGTAGGTTAACTAGGTTTTGGGCATGTGCTTCTCTTTTCYCCGGCAATTTGGAATATATTAGTTATGACCTTGATTTGAAAATCAGTCTTCCCATTCTGAGACAAATCCAGTTATATTTGATCTAATGAAAATGGAACCACTGGGTTTGCTGGAGTGAAAGCTTTCATAGGGGAAGGGAAGAGTTTGGGAGTGGTGGGGAAGTGAATCATCATCATGGACTGCTGATGAGTATCTTCTCTGTAGATATTCCCAAGAAAGCTGGGAACAGCTTCATAGCTTCATTCTGGGCAGAATGATTAGTGATTAATCATTCTCTAAGACAGGGAGAACTATTTATACTCATCATTCCTATACATAAGCAAACCAGCCTTACATCAGTGGTTTGAGAAACACAGATGGGATCATCACAGGAGTGAAGGGTACGTAATCTACCTTAACTTCATTTCCTGCCCTAGAAAGAAATGAGAAAGTCTTTTTTTTTTTTTTTTAAATTTTCTCTTGAGAGGCTTTTTTGAGTTAAAGAGTGTGTTTGAAAGCCAGCATACATGTCTTCTACGTGAGATAGGAAAGGAGTCACCCATGCTTGTTCATCCACTTTCTTGACTCTGCTTAGAGTCAGACATACCCTGGCTAGGGCATAAATCAGAACAAAGAAAAATCCTTTGTGCTGACGTGACTGAAGAAAAATATAAAAAGATTTAGGAACAAAGAACATTCAAACAACAACTGAAAAGTACTCTCAGCTGAATCCTCTCTCCAGATGGAACTGATCCTGTCAATCACATGTGCTGTCTCTGTGCCCATGCGGCTGGGCTTGCTCCCCAGGGACAGCTCGTTCTCCCCAACTCTCTCTGCTACATTCAGTTTCTGAGGCAGAGGTTCCTGCTACGCACATAAGGTCTTGTATATCATTTAGAGAAACAGATGCAGTTCTCTGATGACAGGCAGTGAAGGATTTCTGTCTCCTTAGGTGGTGAACTTAGCTGTGATGGCATCTGGCCTAATGCCCCCCTTGGCCTTTTACCAGAGTGCTGTCAGATGTTCCAGCCACCATATCCCCAGGCACTTTAGCCATTTGATTGGGTCAGAATTCAGATAGAGCTTTCAGTCTCAGGATTTCTTGACACACATCTCTGTGCAGACCCTCTGCATAGCACCCACCACCAAGATTTGGCTGTTACTCTCCAGGCTAATTCTGACTTCTTATATTCCTTTTGGAGCCTCAATATGACATTGCTTAAATAGCAATAGTCACTTTTCATTAATTCCTTGCCTTTGAGCTCACACAATTCACATTATTTCACTCCTCAGGTTTCCCTTTTTCTTGGGGACCCCTGTAGGGTTTGTCTTTCACCTTTGTTTAAAAAGGAATAACCTCTTTTTGTCTGTTTGCTTGTTTGTAATATACAATGGCAAAATTATGCAAGGCTTTTTACAGGGCAGTCTGCAACATATATGAGCACATACACCTATACTCACTCCTGTGGGGTCCTAGAGCAGCCTAATTTGTAGTAAATGTCAGGCAAATCACATATTGCATACGTGTGTAATAATATTGTTTTCTTGCTCCTCTGTTCACTGAATGCTTATGTGAGGTGTCCTTTACCGCACTAAGTTTTTGAATGATTCCAGGCTGATACATTTAGCGATTCTGTAACAAATTCTCCTTTTCTGTGGATAAAATTATCCCCCAACTTAGCAGATTGTGGTTCAAGAAAAAAAAAACAGATTCCTCCCATAAGGACTTTTCAATGGATAAAACCAGCACCGTTTTAAAGGTTGGCAGCTTAAGATCCTGTAAAGAAATAGTTGCTATAACATGGGAATATTCTGTGTGTCCAGCATAATACACTAGAGTTGACCTTTTAATCACGTTAAGTTCTGTGGTTCATAATCAAAACTAAGCAGTTTAGAAAATGGAATTCAATCATTTGGGAAATTTTAACATTTTGTATATATGGAATTAAGAGCTAAGATACCTAATATCTTTGTGGAAAAGAAAGAAATAATAATAATAAAAAAAAAACCAACAAAAAAACAACAAAACAAAACCTCTGGGAAAAAAAACCCAATAATTATAATAATAGTAATAATAATAATAATAATAATAGTAAGTTTGTTTCTAGGGTTATCTTCAAAAGTTAGTTTTAGGTCATTTCTCACTGGTGGACTCAAGAAGGAGTCCCTCTCCTCTCCTCTCCTCTCCTCTCCTCTCCTCTCCTCTCCTCTCCTCTCCTCTCC
>JAYKAV010003085.1:0-46766 GCA_035582835.1 Phoebastria nigripes | reverse complement strand
GGCCGCCAAGTGGACTTTGCTCCATTCACCACAACTCTCTGGGCCCAGCCGCCCAGCCAGTTTTTTACCCAGCAAAGAGTACACCTGTCTAGGCCACAAGCCGCCAGCTTCTCTAGAAGAATGCTGTGGGAGACAGTGTCGAAGGCTTTACTGAAGACCACATCCACAGCTTTTCCCTCATCCACTAGGCGGGTCACCTGGTCATAGAAGGAGATCAGGTTGGTCAAGCAGAACCTGCCTTTCATGAACCCGTGCTGGCTGGGCCTGATCCCCTGGTTGTCCCGAATGATGAAAAGCATGTAATTATATGGTTTATCATGGCATGAATTAATGGTATTCTGGTAATTTCTTTCATTTTTTTAATGGAAGATTAGGGAAGTTACTCATCTTCCATTATTGAGTAGAAATATTTTGTAATCCCTAAATATTATCTCTTTTCCAGATCTCTTAAAACCTTTTTTGTTCCATGACACCCAGAAAATCTCAATTTAGCTGTTTTTCCAAAAATTCCACTATCATAACACTAACTCTAGTAGGTACCATACCTACTTTGAGCTGAATTAAATTTTGGTGTAACTACCATTCTATAAACTACTTATAATTTAGCGGGATTCCCCCCCCCCCCCCCCAAAGGAATTAATCTATTTTTTTTTCATGCAATAGAAGACCTTGATACAATTAATTTTGTTTATGGAGCTCCAGTGGCATAACAGATTTGGAAATCTCTCTTCCAGCGTGGAGAAATTCAGTATCAAGGGTCACCAAAACAGCCAGCTCTACTACTTTTTCTATTTTATCTTGATCTCCTTACCTAAGTATAAGATGCCATACATATGCAGAGCTCATACTAGCTGTTATAATTTATCAAGGGGCACCTGATATTATCTTAAACTATTATTTTCCTGAGACTTACGGATACTGTGAGTGGATACATATGGGGGAAATGGGGAAATAAAAGCATGGCAGCACATCCAGTTTTGCATATTACAGTTTCTTTGAGTCCCAGATTCTTACTCTCAGTTAAGGTATTCCTTAACTTCACTGAGCTGTAAATTAGATATTGTTTATTTTTTTTATTTGAAGGTCTGTTTGTCTTTCTCCCTTCCTTCCACAAACATGTAAATTCATGCTAAAGTTACAAGCCTTTCTTGTCAGTATTAGAAAAAGATGAGGTTAACTTAGAAGTAATTCTAATGAGTCAGTGGCATTGTATGAAAGTAAAACCAGAGTGAGTTCAGAATCAGGTTGTTTGAAACAAGTAAATAGAGTATGTCAGCCTGTAGCCCAGAGCTAAAGCACTTTTCTACCTCCTGAGTATCTCTGGCAGCTATCTATGTTTGCTGCTCTCCAATCAGCATCAGCAAATGTAACCACTTAAACTTGATCCTACTGTCCAGATCAGTTATATGGATAAAAGGCAGTAGAGATCTGTCTTAATCCATGTGGGACACACTTAATGCTTCCCCCAGAGTGGACATGGTTTCTCTTACAAGCATTATCTGCTTTCTGTTTCTTACACTAGCTCTTTATCTGTTTCTATGTCTCATAAAGAATACTTGCAAACTTCCATCTTAAGCAGGTACCAATTATGTAGAATTAAGCACAGGCTGTTGAAAATTCAAACAGTCATAGCATATGTACTGTCATTTTCAACACAGCTGGTCTTGCCGTGAATTGGAGAGGATGTGAAATAGGCAGCAGTTTTCATTTGCACTTACAACACTGTATATTTCTCAGTGCTCTGGGAAAACACAGAAGTCAGGTTAGCTACAAAGTACAAAACCTATTTGTCAGAGATGAGATCTGTATGGAAATGTTGAAAGTCCTGTTTGCATACAACCCTGCAGATGCATATGAGCAAAAGCTGGATTCTGTCACTACAGCTCAAATCCAGAGTGCAGCATTCTTCATGAGCCATCCTGCTGAATGAAAGCTAAGCGAGAAAATTGCAGGTGGGATTCAGGGTGGGAAAATCTGGCATTCCGGAAAGTAGTCCAGAGTCTGGGTACACCCCAGTCATTCCATACATTATCAGGAAGACAATTTTGAGTAGGTGCAGGTCTGATGTCTCATACAAAAGATAAACATAGGACCATCTGTCTGCCTAAGTTGTTTGGAAAGGTGCAGGGCCACTGCAGTGCTATTATCTCACTGGTGACTTTTAGCTATCTATAGGGTGGATGCTGTCATACCTCCACTTGAAGTAAGAAGAATAGAAAGCCACAAAAAGAGTACCTGACATATGCTTACTTTCCCCTGCATGATGATTGTTTAGCTCATCTTCTCATCTATTTATTGGTACTACCCATCAGAAGCTGAAACAGCTAGCACTATTTTCCTATACAGCCTCTTAAGGATTTCATGCTCATGTAAATTTAGATCACATCTCCTAGGCATTCTATGAAGAATAAGTGAAGACGGATATTGTATAAAGCTAAGTTTTGGCACAAGATATTATTTTCCTTCCATTTTTTTCTTGGAGATATAATACAAGCCTTAAAGAAACATGAAAAATAGTTACTAACTGCATAATAAAAATAAAAGTATTTGTTATCTTCAGCTACCTAAGAATCGTTGCAGAATTACTAGAATCAGCAGGTCTGTTTTAGAGTGAGAAACTGAGGCAAAATTATTAATATCACTTGCCCCCAGCTGCCTAGCAACCAGGCAGGAGCTGTAGGAAAAAAGGCAAGTCTTTTTGAATCCCTTTCTCACTAAGAAAGATTATTTTTTCCCTTTCTACCTTCAAAATACTGTTAAACTGTTTGAAACCCCCAAAATGGACAAAATTTGTCTGCTTTATATTTTGGTCACCAGTTCAACCTTCCAGTTTTAATTTTTTCCCAGCAATTTGACCATCCTTTTCATCAATAGTGCTGACCAGTGATAGCTATTTTAACAGAGAGCACAGGACACTCAGAAGCAAACCCCATGGCTTATATCAAAGTATTCATCTTGCACCATATCTTGAAAATTCAATTCTTACACAAGTAAAATCATTACAGAGACACAAGTGCTCTGAGGACAGAACTGGGAGCACATGGGGTTGTTTTCAATAGAAGCATAAAAAAGTTTTAAATCAATGTCAAAGTTCAATAGCCTCCAAGGGAGGGTAATGAGGGAAGTATATGCAGTGACTCTGCTTTGCCTGAGAATATTTTGTTAGTTTGCTGCTTCACCTGGGAGACTTTACCCTTGCATTTTCTAAATGGGTAAGTAACTGGAGTACAATATGCAAGCACCTGAGAGGGTCATAACAGATGAGGATTAATTCTGTATTCTGACAAACCTTACACAGTTGTATCCACAGCTCTGACTTCTTAAATTTTCACCAGATAAACTTGGTCCATATGGTCAATGAATAATACTTCTTTAAACAAAATAATTAGCCAACAAGGGCAGGAAACATGCTGAACTATAGAGGTAAAGGATTTACATTCAGTTCATTCAACTCTGACCAGGTAGTTCTTTGGCTCAGAGGAGACCTTTCATGAGCTTTTGTCCCAGCTTTTTCAAAGCCAGCAAAATAGTTGCTGTGGATGGTAGGGCTAGTAGAGAATTAGTTTGAGTTTAAAATAAATTAATTCACTTTTCTCCAAAATTTTATGAGACRGGAAAGAGGAGAAATAGAGATTCTTACCAAGATGTTTTGAGGACATTCTGCTGTTTGAAATGTCAGAAGCAATCCCAAGAAAGAGACCATGAGGTAGAGGGAATTTAAAGTGGTCCAGGCAACATAAGGAGTGCAATTTATCACATAAATATCACTATCATATGTAAGACAGAGGTAAAAAGTAGGTTATATATGTTCCCTTTTCAGTATATGGAAATTAATGAGAAATATTCTTTGCTTAATATGCATGACTGTGTATCAATAAAAATGTTATTAGGAATTCTAGCAATAGATTGGCTTGTATTTGCAAAGCCTGTCTTACTAAATGTAAAGCGTTAAGTTCCTTTAGTTAGGTGGTGATGCTAAGCTAACAGGCTAAAAAAAGATATTTAGTGAAATTTTGCTTCGTAGGAATTCTGTCAGATAGAATATACATAACTATTATTTCTGTTTTTTAAATAATCTGCCAGTATTTATTTAACATGCAATAACTGTCTTATTAAACAGAAATTAAATGCCTATCTGAAATACTTAGTCTGAAGTGTTACTGCTTCACCTAGCTAATATCAAACTCCTTCATGCTTTTCAATGGCTATGTAAGAAATCTAATTACTATATCTTAAAAAATTTCCAGTCAATTTAATGTTATAGAATTATTGAATTGCCTTCTCTTTACATCTCTTCACTTTCCACTTTTGCCTCATGGTTCTTTGCCTCTTAGCTGGTGGTCAAGGTAACACAGCCACTGTGGGCTATGAACTCTCAGCCAAGTTTAGTGAAGTTCTTAATAAAAAACTTTGAATCTCTGCTATGTATTAATATATACCATGAGGAATACCTGTGGGGTATAAATATGTCATCTTGTGAGCGTGTGCACAAAGAGATGGTGAAGCTGAGCTGCGCTGGCAGCCATATCACAAAAAAATGGCTCATTGATAGCTTGAGGAATAAACTGTACCTTGAAGGCAAGTACCCTTTCTCATGGTATGAATCAGTTATTGCATGTATCCCTTTGCTATTAAACATCATTTTGTCATGGATTCACACCCCTTTGTTCCCTTTAAGGACGTGCTTAGTATTGCAGGGAAAAAAAAGTGGATCTAAGTTCACATCATTAATTTACAATCCTCTTCTCTTCAAGTTTAGTGACACTTTGACTAATTCTAGAACAAGTCAGTACAACTCAGACAGAAAGTTTGATTCACAGTTTCAGTACACATATTTCCACAAAATTAAGAAGCATTAGGGATTCCATTTTGGATATCTCCTTACCATTTTTTATTTAAAATCTCTTAAAAGAAAGAACACATGTCTCTCTATGTAACTTCAATGGAAGTTGAATACAATCCTTACGGCCAATACAATTAGACATCTGAGCAATGCTTAAGCACTGTTTAGGTTAATTATTTATTCTTAAATGCTATTTATATTCAAATTACTGTTTGATCTTATGAAATTGATCATGTTGTTACTTATTTATAAAATTTTTCATGGAACTATTGAAAGTTTGCAAGATTTGATTCTTTCACAGTTGATCTAAATTCTGATGAGAATACTGCTGGCTTGGAAAGAATAGAAAAAAAAAGTTTAGCTCAAACAGAAACATGTCTGGATAAAAACTGGCTAAAAAGTAAGGGAGCTGTAATATATTTGGTCTCAAATCAAAGAAATTTCCAGAGATCTATTTTAATCAGCCATCAGTCTTGGTGTTTTTTGCCTGGAAAACTGTGATTAATGTTAAATGTGAGTTAGTATTAGAATCCTAAATTAGCATTCAGCAGGAAACAGTAGAATATCGGAAGACTCTTCTGGAAAGAATTAATTTGCCACTCTTCAGCAGCCCAAGCAGAATATTATTTCTTATTTCTAGAGGATTCTGTGGACTACTTTTCATTGAAGCAAAAACAGAGAAGGAAGATTGTGGTTTTATTGCAGACTCACTTAAAACTGTGGTCAAAAAATTAAATTTATTGGCCAACACTGATATGTTTTATACCCAAAGGGCACACAAGATCCACTACTTCTTCACATTTTTGAGACACACAGATATGTACACACATACACAAACACACATGCACAGAAATATATATTTCACATATGGCTGTGTGCTGAGGAATGAAATAAAGAATACATGTTCATGAGAACTACATCCAGGGCTTTCTTTAAAATGAAACATTTTCAGAAAGCTGACATTGTTGAGATGGGAGGTGAGGGTTGAACAAACAGTATTGAGAGAGAAGTGCTTGCTGACAGGTTGACAAAAGTACATGTAGCCTTTCCTTTTACAGGGGAGAGGTTAGGCACTACAACACCACAGCAGACAGGACCTTGGGGTATTACACAGCTATCCATTCGCAGCTTTCACAGTGATGAATGAGGTCTTAGCAGATGCCTTGCAGAGAACTGGAGAGAGAGAAGCAGAAAGGAGGAGATTTCTCATATGTCTGCCCTTTCCCCCCCCTCAGATTGGGTGAGGCAGGTGATTAAAAGATAAAGGCTCAGGCCATCTAATGAAACCCATCTGCTCCTACTCTCTGCTGTCAAGTGAGAGAAGCTCTCAGAAGCTCAAGGAACATGAAGAGTTGGTTTACCCAGAACTTATACTCAAGCAGAAATATTCTTGTAAAAGCACTCAAGGGCTCCGAGGACAATGCTCCTATTCATTGTGGAGTTCCAGATTTGTGGATATAACTACTTCACTGATGCTCAGACTTCAAAATATCCTCAGTTACATTAAGCAAAATTAGGGATTCAATAAAACCTGATGGATTGGAGCATGAGGAAAAAAAACCTAAAACTGTCACTAGATACTTACCTTAAGGGGAACTAATTCAGTAGTTCTTCCTTATGAGGCTTCTTGCAGGTTCTTTGAAAGCATCTAATACTGGCTGAAACCGTATGGAATGTGTCCATTTCTGTCTGGTGATGACAAGCCTCATTCAGAAGATTATTAACAATGAAATTAATAAATACATCCTTAACTTGAAAGGTTTTTCCCCATCTTTCATAATCAACAGGAGAAAAAACCTAACAGGATATTTTGCCATCATCAGCCTTTGTGATAACTAGGATGAAACCTTTACAAAATTAACTGTTCCTTTTTAAGGGGGGAGAAAAAAAAGTAATTAAAAAAATCCACAGCTTGGGGAAACTGAGAAGTTTAGCCTGTGTACAGATCTGCTCCACAATAGTGTAAAGTTCTAATTTCACTGGGGTATGAATGGGAAATGATGAGCAACTTTTCAGGTGAAAAGGCTGCTGTCATGGTTTAAGCCCAGCCAGCAACTAAGCACCACACAGCCGCTCGCTCACTCCCCCCACGGTGGGATGGGGGAGAGAATCAGAAGGGTGAAAGTGAGAAAACTCATGGGTTGAGATAAAGACAGTTTAATAAGTAAAGCAAGAGCTGCGCACGCAAGCAAAGCAAAACAAGGAATTCATTCACTACTTCCCATCGGCAGGCAGGTGTTCAGCCATCTCCAGGAAAGCAGGGCTCCATCATGCATAATGGTTACTCGGGAAGAAAAAACGCCATAACTCCGAACATCCCCCACTTCCTTCTTCTTCCCCCAGCTTTATATGCTGAGCCTGACGTCATATGGTATGGAATATCCCTTTGGTCAGTTGGGGTCAGCTGTCCCAGCTGTGTCCCCTCCCAACTTCTTGTGCAGCCCCAGACTGCTCGCTGGTAGCGTGGTGTGAGAAGCAGAAAAGGCCTTGACTCTGTGCAAGCACTGCTCAGCAGTAATGGAAACATCCTTGTATTATCAACACTGTTTTCAGCACAAATCCAAAACATATTCCCATAACCCCCTACTATGAAGAAAATTAACTCTATCCCAGCTAAGACCAGCACACTGCTTTAGTCTGTTCATGTTCATGCGTGAATGCTAGTCAAGTGAGATATGGGCATTTCCGACAACYGCAGTGGAAGGCTGCCTGGTACTGCAGCAGAGGTTTGGCTCTCTTGCACCTATTTTTATTGTATTGCTTTTTCAAAGCATTGCTGGTATGTCAGCCACAGTCAGTCAATGAAATTCAGTAGTATTTTGAGATGCACAAAATTTTCATCATTGAATCTATTTATGGAGGCAGCATATAGTCATTCTCCCTAATCTCCCTCTGATTTCCTATGCAAATACTGTCAGGCTCACTCAAGGCCACAGGATTTAGTTACTCACTTGACTGAAAAGCATGCCAATGCAAATTCAGGCTGATAAACCAGCATGCAAATCTCCAGGGCTTCAGCAAGTTATAATTCAGCCACACTATTAACAAAACAAGATAGCAATTATGCAAGGAATCAGCTGAAAGGTTATTTTTAATTTTAAATTTCTGCCTCTGTACAGCTGGGTGTTGGAAGTAAAAAGCAAGACAGGGCACGCTTCCCCATTAGCCAGGCCTTTAGAAACCAGGCAACACACTCTACTGCTCATTACTCTGTGTATGTTTCACAGTAAATTTATCAGCATTAGCCCTGAAAGCAAATGGTTTTCTGGTGTGGTGGAATGTTCATTTTAATATTAGTATATCAAATATTTTTCACTCTGACAATGACAGGCAAATTAGTGCTGACTGTATAAAGGCAGGGTTGTGTGCAATCTTGGTGACATTAAAAGGGCTCTGCTGATTGCCATCAGTCCTCACCTCCAGGACTGTCTTGTCCTGAAGTCAGGCCTCCGCTGTGAAGTCAGATCAGCTGAATTCTCATCTTTCTCATTCTCCACCGTTTAACTGCTTGTATAATACCCTGGTAGAGGCCCTCTAACAGACCTATTTACATTAAAGACTTAACTTTACATACTCCCATTTGCCCTAGGTAAACATATTATTCTTCCTTATTAGGAGCTGCTCAGCAATCTCCCACTGCTAAGAGCTGGTACTGTTCCTGTGAAGTCAGTAGCCTCTATATGAGGCTCTATTAGAGTCCATAAAGATACTGGTACTGAGGAGGCTGCTGTCAGGGCCCGCCCCTGCCTGCTAGCTGCCCCTGCCTGACCTCTCCTGGGGCTTCCCCACCCTGCCTACAGCCCAGGACTCAATGTCATCTCCCCAGGGCCATCAGTCCCTGCCCCAGCAACACCACACCAGGGCCGGTCTCCAGCTCCTCACAGCCCTGCCCTGCCCAGCCATGGGCCCTGCCAAGCCAGGCCCACCCGTGGGCCCACAGCCCATCCTGGCCCCTGCCCGTTTCCATCCCCAGGGAGGTGCCTGATGCCCAGGGCTGGGGTTGCCCCCGGTGCCCCCAGCTGCACTGGTCCTGGCTGGGGTGGTGGGATGGGCCCTGGCTGTCAGTCCCTGCCCTGCCACCTTGGGGGAATTACCTATGGAGGCCTACAGAGAGCTGCTGACATTTGCAGTGACCTGCCAGTGGCCTGAACACATGGTCAACATCTCTGTGAGAAAATTGAGAAGAGGCAGGGAGTAAACTCAAACACTGGAAGTCAACTGATTGTACCCATGAATCGTTAGGCTGTTCCCTGTCAAAGTTTTGGCCCAAGGCAGCTATCCCTGTCCCAAACATAGTCTGGATGTTAGCCATTCCCAGCAGATGGTTTGTATGTTTCTACTCTTTTCTGAGGTGGGAGAGTGCATAATAAAATTGATACTAGCTCGGCATGGTCACTTTGGATCTCAGGTCAGAGGAAAGTCCAAGTCACACAAGTTACTAGTATAAATGCAGCCAAGATAAACYCTCCATTCATATTTTGCGCTTGATTCAGTTTCCTGCACATCCAGGAAAGTGATGAGCTCTATTGGAGATAACTTGAGGAGCATCCAGCCCAAACCCCGGCTGTCACAAGGGAAAGCCTTGGGTCACCAATAGGTTTTCCTCCTATCAGTCAGTCCACGTGAATGTCTTACAGATCCTGAGGCATCTGAGATGCCACTTGTATGATAACAAATGCACAATTGAATCAAGACCTTTGTGCTTACAAGAGCAACCTGTTCAGCACYTCCACAACACACAGGTTTCTGCAACACAGCAGCTTTTGAAAAATTTGGCAGTTAATTTTAGTTTGGGAAGGTGCATCACACAGCTATAATTGTTCATCTTCTGAACCACAGCATTGTTTTAATACATAAAGTTCTAAAATCTTGGGACACAGTTGTGTAAATCAACATCTCTGTGTAACACAAGTGCAGCTATAATYACTGGAAATGTTTCAAATAAAAAACACCTAATTTAAAATTAAGGGGCTTTCATGGTACATATTGTAACTACTGTTTTCAGTTCTCCTCTTGGTCTGATTCATCCCAGCATGTTTATGCATGAAAAAGTCATTTTTACACACACATGTGGAAACCAATTCAAAGCCTTGTGAAATGAGTTCGATACTTTTCTTAATTTCCCAGAAGAATTAGGGAGGTAATGCAGCAGTGAGTGTCTCAAATATTCAATAGGAAGTATCACTATGCAAAAATAGTCAGTTTTGGTTTAACTGGACAGCTTTGACTGTCTCTATGTTTTGTGTGAATTTCCATGTTCACGATTGCACATTTTAATTACTCTAAAAATGCCTGGAGACAGAGGCAGACACTTCAAATTACATCAAAATAAATGAATGAATATCAGTAGTAATGTTCATTGCTTCTGCTGGATACACAGACTGGCAAAACACACTCATTAGTATAGTCTGCATGTTTGAACAACATACCTTTAAAGCCTTAAATAGGATGAAAATTAGCTTTCAAATTACAAAGCCTGGATTCAGGCTGATTTCATGAGTTTCCACAGCAAACAAGTATGAAGAGGAGGAGCAAAATAAGAGATGAGGTATAAAGAACTATTAGCAGACCTGGAGGGTCTGGTTAGTGTCACCAGCTCTTCATCTGCATTAGGCTGGACACTATCATGCTATTCACAACTGCGTTTCTTTGAGCTGTTTAGATGGTCTAATAACAGGTGCTTTTATTATTTCCTTCAGCTTCTTACAGATGGATTGACAGAATCTGAAACCAAACTGAAACTGCACCATTCCTGGTAGCTTAGCACCGGTCTTTTCTCCAGCTACCTCAGCAGTTTATGCTTGCCATCTGGGTTTCATGCAAGTTTCTGAGTATTCAGAGACAGCAGAAAAGAAAAAAGAAAAAAGAAGGGGAAAAAAAAAAAAGCTTTTGAGAACATACTGCCACTGATCACAGATCAAAGTATTTTGTAGTAAAAGCATTGCTTATTTCTACTATTCCATCTCCTCCTTTCCCCTGCTCCACTACTTTTCATGATCCTGTTACTGAAAGGGGTTGATGACATTACATTTGTGACAACCATATCATTTTACTGAAACGTTCATATCCTCTTTTATCTTTTGAAGGGCAAAATACTGAAGTGATCTCCCTCCTGTTTGTTTGTTTGTTTGGTTTCCAAAGGGCAAATCAATGTGTCTCTTTCCTACGTGTCTGGCCAGCTTTTCTCTTCAGAAAATTCCAGCTGGCAATTTCAGACAGGAATTCTGCAATGTAAAGACGATTGTCATTAGGCCACAAGTGGCAGCATTGAGACATTTCTTCCCCTTTCCCTTTTGTTCATTTGATATTTTTCTTTCTGAGCAATGTTTCTACAAAAAGATTTTGCATTTTCTTTTTCCTCTTTCAAAAACAAACAAACAAATCCAAAACCTAAAACAAAATGCTGGACAGAGAATTAACAAGCTACTCTTTGTGTGCCTGCTCAGACAGTTCAGATGTGAGAGCAGAGCTGAAAAAGGGCAGGGGATGCAAAGGGAAAAGTGAGAATGTTTACATTTAAGTTAGACCACGCATCTAAAGGGTTGTCACACCTAACGATTGCAGAGCCGATGTTCATAAAATGTAAAAGCATTTCTGCAGTGTCAGACCTTGGCAGGGCTATGAGGAAATAGTATAATCTTGTTTTCCATTTACGCTAGCTAGCTGACATTTCTATCTCAGTCTGGCATGCAATAATCATTAAAAGAGCCTGGCATTTCACAAAATTTGGTAAACAAATGAGGGCTTTGGGGATTTTTTCTCCTTTTAATTTTTTTTCTGGGCATATAACCCTGCTATCAAATATGACTGAGAAATTACATTTGCATGCACACACCTACACAAGATTTTTTTTGTTCCTGTAACTACTATAGCTATTTTAAATTCACACTGTGACTGTGCACATGTATATATGCGTACATTCAGGCACAGTTTTGATGTCACACACCTGTGTATTATAGTTACAGAAAGATTATGAGCTTTTACTTACGGGTTTAGGCAGGATAATGGGAGTTGGACTTGCCCTTTACTTCTGTGTAGGAACTACCCATTTAGTAGAACACAAAAACAGAGGCAAAGCCCTTCTGTTAGGCTACCCATGAGAACAGTGAGTATGTAGATGAGGGACACCCAATGGTCAAAGCATTGAAAGCAACCTGAGTTCAAGTAACTTAAGATCAGATTCCTAAAAGAACTGAGAAAGTACCATCCAGACAGAATTTGAGTGCCTATGCTTTAGCAGCATAGGAGCAGGATTTAGCAGGATTCTGAACTCCCTCTCACATATGCACACACTGACTCTAAACCTACGGATGTCCAGTTTTTGCCAGAAATTATCCAGGTGTCTAAAGCACTACTTCTGTTTTTTATGAACAAGTACCTCCTTTGGAACAGGACTAAGCTACTTCCCAAACTCAGACCTCAGTATGGTCAAATTAGGTATTTTGCCACATGAGGCAAGGCTAGAGCAAGGCTAACTAATTCACAGAACATCAGTTTCTACAGAACAATTGCATCTATCACTGCTGGAAAAAAGAGAATACTTTCCCTTTCCTTCCCTTATTGCTTTGGTTTATTGCCACACAAAAATTCACAGAACCACAAAATAACTGAGGTTAGAAGGGATCTCTGGAGATTGTCTAGTCAAACCCCCCCTACTCAAAGCAGGGTCAGCTACAGAAGGTTGTTCAGGGCCATGTCCAGTTGAATTTTGAATATCTCCAAGGACAGAAATTCCATAACCTCTCTGGGTGACTTGTTCCAGTGTTTGACCACCCTTGCAGCAAAAAAAAAAAAAAGATTCAAAAAGCTGAAACATCATTTTTCAAAAGCTGTACAATCCTAGCACTTTCAGCCTCACCTCATATGAGAGCTGTTTCAGTTCCCTGGTCATCTTCATGGTCCTTGGCTGGAGTCTCCAATACTCTAGATGCAGACTCCTCCATGATTTAAAAAACAGAGAGATTTACAGGATCAAATCATTCCTCTTTTGTTGCATATTTATTTTATTTTAAGTAATTTGAGCCTTGTACAGCTAAACTGTTGTCCATTTCTGTGTGAGTTGCAGGTGTGCAGGATATTTCAGGATTTGGCCTGTCTGCAATTTTTTTCAGCCAGAAAGCAAATAAAATATTTCTGTGTGGTTGAATCTTCTCTTTTTCCCATGTATAGTTGAACAATGCAACCCAACAGTACACAGCTGTCTGATAAGAAGTGCATCCTTTCCAGGTTTGTAATGGAAGAGCTGTTTCTCAACAGAAGCCTAGATTTAATTGTACTAACAGGGATTTTTGCATCAAATGTTATACACATGCACTTCCAAACCAGGAGAAAATACCAGAGGATCTTCACTGCCAGCAAATGGGCAAGATTTTGCCTACTTTACATATTGCTTGGAAAACTGCCCYTTAGATCACTATGACATTTAAAACAAAAATTAATTATGCTCCAGCCATAGAGCTTTGAGTTTGACTGTCTGGAATCATCCTAGATTGGCATCTGTCCTGGTTTCAGCTGGGATAGAGTTAATTTTTTTCCTAGTAGTTGGTATAGTGCCATGTTTTGGATTTAGTATGAGAATAAGGTTGATAACATGCTGATGTTTTTAGTTGTTGCTAAGTAGTCTACTAGTCAAGGACTTTTCAGCTTCCCATGCTCTGCCAGGTGCACAAGAAGCTGGGAGGGAGCATAGTCAGGACAGCTRDCCCAACTGGCYAAYGGGGTATTCCATACCATGTGACATCATGCTCAGTATATAAAGCTKGGGGAAGAAGAAGGAAGGGGGGGGTGTGGCATGGTGTGGTTGTTTGGAGTGGTGGTGTTTGTCTTCCCAAGTAACTGTTATGTGTGATGGAGCCCTGCTTTCCTGGAGATGGCTGAACACCTGCCTTCCAATGGGAAGTAGTGAATGAATTCCTTGTTTGCCTTTGCTTGCGTGCACGGCTTTTGCTTTACCTATTAAACTGTCTTTATCTCAACCCATGAGTTTCGTCACTTTCACCCTTCCGATTCTCTCCCCCATCCCACCGTGGGGGGAGTGAGCGAGCGGCTGTGTGGTGCTTAGTTGCTGGCTGGGCTTAAACCACAACAGCATCATATACACATTTACAATTATACAATTAACAGCGTAATTAATTATTAAGAATTGCATTGTTCTGTTGCATGTTTTAGGCAAAATCTGTACGTAAGAATGGATTATCACTTTTGAAGTTTGAAGGTGCAAAAACATTCAGCTTTTTGCTTCTGGCTACTAATTAATTTTCACCTTGACAAAATAGGTATCATCTGGGTGCCTGATTGCTCACCTGGACAAAAGTCTCTGTTTTAAAAGATGACTAACAATATCTCCCAAACCCAGCCTTCCCTCTTCCCAAACAATAAAATGAAACCACTTACCAAGAAAAAATCAATTTCTTGAAATGACTTTTAAATTAACTTAAAGTTGGTGAGAAATTTGATATCAAGACTTCTAGAGAGTAAAGTCGTCACTGAACAAAATCAATACAGGGTCCCCTAATTCAAGCTTCTCCACCTATTTACCTCAGCCCTAATCTGGAAGACACATTCTTAGGTCAAGATATGTCACATTCATTTCTTGTCTTCTCAGGTAAGACTTGTCAAAATGGTGCCAAATTATATCAAAGTGTATATTCATATACTTGGGAACTGGAAAGTGCAGTGAGCTTAGCAACTCATTTTATATAGATCATTAAACAGCTGTCAGAAAGTAACAGCCTGGGGTCACTACTAGCCTGGACTGAAAGTGGAACAGTGACCTGTGATAGGTAATAAAAAGCTCCATATTCCATTATTACCAGGGTGAGTTACTTTTATCTTTATTCCAACCCTCTTTTTTCAGCTGTCACCAAATTTGTAAAATTTACAGCATGGATCCTGAGAGTCTGTTTACTGCTGGATTAACACCTTCTAGTGTTAGAGGAAATATAAAAGATAGCTTTTATTCTGAAAACAAGATGAAGAAAGAAATAGAATTTATGTAAACACTCTGAAAGGATTTGTGCTGCCTTTCTGGGTTTTAACTCTAGGATCTGACAGAGGATGTTTTGATTGACATGAGTGTTTTTTTACCAGGCTACTTTTGGTGGGGAAATCATATAGTTCTACTCCAAAAGCTATACGAAGTATTCAAGGTAGGTAGAATAAAACATATGAGAGAAGGGCTCTATAAATATTAGGAAAAAGATTGATAATACACTAAGAAATCATTTCTATTGAGCAAGCACCCTTTATACATATAAAGCAAATCTACCTTTTGTTCGCTTAGTCCAGACACATTATGCATGTGATGTAGAATTGTTCCCCCAGATCTGGATTCAGACTTCTAATCACCAGCTATGGTGTTGTCTTTATACTGGGGCTTTGTTTTCTGGGGAACTGGTTTTGGGAAAGAAGCCATATATGGTTTTTGTTCTTGAAAATGATAAAATTGGGGGGAAAAAAAGCAAAAAAAAAAGGGGGGGAACAACGACATGACCCAAACCAAACAGACATAGGAGAATGACCCTAAGGAATGAGATGACAAGCCCATACCTAAAGCCCTGAGCCCCTTATGGCCCCATAGTTTTCTTCCTCTTTCCACTGTCGTCTTCCCATTGCAAGTACTCCCATTCGCCTTCCCACTGTCAGGGGTTCCATTTGTTCCCAGTGCTTTCCTCCATAACTATTACCTGTCTTTTTTTCTCCCTACTGCCAAATCTATCATTACTTTTATACCACCAGGCAAATTAAAATGCTACAGATTAAGTGTAAGACCTTGTTCATTCAATTATAAAAACATATAAACTGATTGAAATGATTCTGTAACAGGCCAGTGAGAAAGAAACTGTTGAATCATCTCACCACAAGAGAAACATGGAAGAATGAATTAACAGAGCTTTTTATTTTTAATGTTCATGTCCTATTTAAGCTTTCTTGTGCAGGAAAAAAGAAACACTGAAATATCCGACAGCATAGTTGATGTTTACTTGACAGTAAAAGATAAAATGTATGGGGTGGTTTGGTGCTCCTAGTACTTGTACCTAATTTGTAAGATAAACCAACCTCTAGGACACCCTGTATATTGTCTAATGGTTAAATTAAATACAAAYGTTAATCTGGGACAAAAATTCTCTTCTAGGAGCAAAATAATGGATAACAGCTCTAAAACTTCTCTTTATCTCATGTTCCCTGAACTCCCACAGACTCACTCAATGTTAAACCATCTTGAGGATCTCAGCAGTAAATTTTAATCTTGCAATATTGATTGTACAGATACATTTTCTGCAAACAAACCTAGCTGGCCTGATTTGTGATTATATCACTTCTTTAATACTTGTCTTTTAAATGGTTCCTCAACATGCAGATTATGGACAGAAGTAAGAAAAAACTACTCAAGTAATTATATATATATATTTAAATATTAACAAATCATTAAATAATGCTTGTTTGCATTTTCTTTTTCTCAATTTGTAGAAGAGACGTTAAACTGTGTGAAGTATGTGGGCTGCTGTTTCCAATGAAACAGCATCTGAATAAACAAATTGAAGAATTTGGACACACCACCCAGCAAAAATGAGGACACCATGAAATCAAATCTTCTTTGCCTTTATTGGCTGAAGGAGAATGAATTGTGGGAGCATTCAGTTAATGGCTTATTGGAGTCTCTGCAATGGTAAGTGTATTTTTTTGACTGAAATTAGACACAAAATTATTATTATTATTATATTATAATATTATAATTGTTTATTATAATATAATATAATAATATGTAATATATAATTATATATTATATAATAATATATAATATAATATGTATTTATAATATAATATGATTATAATWTTATTATTATTAATAATAACAATAATACCAGCACTTTGATTACCGTCTTTACACCTGAGTGACATGCAGACATATTTGTCCCAGTCAGCTTGTAACCTATCAGAAGTGGAAACTAAGTTATGTGAATATGAGATGAGAAAAATAGTAAGAAAGCTAAAATCTGTGGTTTGTTGGCTCTGAATTACCTTGTCACATAACAATCACTTATATTACTCATGTTAAAATACTGATCAGCCTGAATAACAGTGGCAGAATCTGGGGTCATTATCAGGGGAGCACTTACACCTTCTCAGCATCCCTGCTGTCTGACAAGGAAGTAGATATCGAAAACACTGAGAGACTCGAATGAGAGTTGCAGCAGTGGGTCACTGTACATATCTCATTCATGTTCTTTCTCACCCACCTGGATGACTGGGAGGAGATAGTACCTTCTTCAATACTGCCAGCTTTCAGCAGTTCTAAAGGAGACAGCCCAGTGGAGCAAGGTTCTGAGGCATATTGTGTTGTCRTGTAAAACTTAGCTTTAAAAACTAACAGTGAAATCCAAATTTCTTTGCCTAAATGTTGCTGTCTTGATTTTGGACCCCAGTATTTTTCAGATAGGTAATCCCATTAAATGTAGATTTCATAAATCAAATGCTGCTCCTCTCCAGACTTCTCAGCTGTGGTTCAGGAAAACATGTCTACATATTTTTGCAGCTCCTGTCTCAGTTGGGCTGATGGATCTCACTAAGGCCTTTTGAGTGCTCCTGTTACCACTGTTGTGAATCCTTCACAGTCCAGGTTGGCAACATTATAGTGTAAGGAGCATTACCCTAAACTAAGTCCATATTTATAATGCTAAAGAAAACCACGCTAACTTTTGGTGTGTCCACACTGATTTAGTTGGTCAAAAAATCAACAAAGTTCAAAAATGTCTAAGAGTGAGTGGATATAGTTAACATGGCAGTTTTCCTCATGTGGACAGCCAGTCCAAAACTGTCTACAAAAGTAAAAGGTTGGTATCAGTGACTGAAGATCTCGTCTGGGCCATCATTCATAGTCACCAGCATAGAAGTATACCATATAGCCTGTTAAGCTTACTCTGTTCAGCATTCTCAAACCTAGCCAGCAAACCAGAGGGTTTAAATATCTCTTCTTTAGATAGGACTATATTGGCTTTTAATCTGCTATACATTCCACCATGGTGTTGTCTTGAAAGCAACAGAAACCTTTTCTGAACAGTTCAATCTTCATATAGGATTTTAAGTTCAGTTTGATTCATGGTGTGAAACCATTTCCTCAGGTCAGAAGAAGCCTTTTTAATACAAATAAAATACTAAAAAAATCTTCATATTAATAAATGTAAAAGCTTGGCCTCCGTCACTATAAATCTCAGACACATGCAATTCGGATAGATGTGATGAACGTACCTGGTGGCACCTGATAGTGTGTCCAAGTATGCAGAACTCACTGCTTTCACTGGAAATTACAAATATTCACTCATAAAATTTTGCTTTTATGTTGCAGGGTTTTGTTCTAAATGGAACCTTTTACTTAAATGTTTTTGAGGGAGGCAGTGATGATTGCTTTACTGAACAGGACTAAACTGATTGTGAGCAAAGCTCTATTGACTGTGTCATTAAAAAGAACATACTAATAATCTTAAGAAGTCATCTAGCATTAAAACATATTCTATTTTACTTCTTAGGAACCTAATATTTCCCCTGTGGTAAGTTGGACAAAGATGGCTCAAAAGAATCAAGTACAAAGAGGATCAAGGGCTAATCTAGACATACAAAATAGTTAGCAAAATGTGTGGTCTTATAAAAGATAAAATTCATAGTGCACTAAAATAAATGGGTTTTGTCTTGAAAGAGAAGAAACAAATTGCAAATTTGTAACCGATGGTAACTCAAAAAATGGAACTGCATTGACCCAATTTGGGGGGGCTGATAAAGACATGTAATATTTATATTGACTGTCTCAAGAGCAACTGCTGTGTATACTTTGATATGGGGACCGTATGATGATGGATTCCCTTTCTACTTACAAATAATAACAATAATAATAACAACAATAAAATAGCTGGACCAATTTTTTCCAACTTCCTTAGACAAGTGCTTTCTTCAGCTTCCTGCTTATATAAGAAGGAACATATGATTTTTGCTAGAGATGTGACAGAACACAGAAAATAATTCAATTCCTACTTCTACTTGTAGCCTATTAAGTTCTTTGGAATAGACTGTATTTTACATGTCAATCAAGTAAAATCATTCCCAAGTTTAAAAATACATCTTTTCTCCCCTTCCTACCTTCGCCCATGCAATATTGAGARGTCGACTACCTTTTTATCTTTCCACAGAACAAACGAGAACTCTTTATGGCTTTCATCTGTTGTTTTTTAACCTGCTACTTAATATTGCTTTTAAAAGTGAGTTTTGAAACAGTGAATGGTTTGAAGTAAACTTGTTCCATAAAACTATATACCTTAAGGGCTGGAAAAAAAATGTACTGATGACTGTAAAAGGCAGGAATTTGGAAGAATATTTTTTGACATTTTCAGAGGAATRTTTTCCACATTGCATAGTTTGGGAATTGAGGGCACTGCTAAATGGGCTTCAAAGGAATGCTTTCGGGGGGGGGAAGAAAAAATGAAAAAGAATTGTCTATTGAAAAGATATATAACCATTGTTCTCATTTTGGATATTCTTAAAACTCCTGGGTTTATAGCAATCTAATTAGGTCTGCCATGCTAGGTATAACATCATCTTGTCATGAGTATTTCTCTGACTCATGCTTACAGCATTGAAGGTCACTATGAGAATTCAATGCCTCAGGAAACTTCCACTTTTCTTAAGATGACAATCTTTTGCTTTGTCCATTTTTAACCTCAACTGTTTTCATTCTTTTTCCATGCTTATTTTTTAGCTAGAGAGCTCTTCTTGAACTCTGAAATTCTATTTAATTCTACATACAGATAGAAGTCTAGAGTTTTGATATGTGGAGGACTCAATAGGAYGATTGAATAAACAGTAGGCTTTTAGATACGTTAGGAACTGTAGAACTTTTYTAACAGAAGGAACCTGAGCAGAAAGAAACCAGCTGCACCTTACTTATAATGGTAAAAAGCTAAACCAAAACTAGAAAGCTCATAAAGGATTATTTAAATCAGAAGTTAAACGAAAGCCAGCTGTTGCACAAGAGCAGCTGCTTTGGGCTGACACAGTCTGCAAAAGTGATATCAAAGCTAATGCTAAGTGTGCGCCTCAAAAGAGAGGAAGGAAATTAACAGAGTAAGCATAATACCTTGTACATAGAATATGCAACATTAATCAGTAAAATGGGGGCAAAACTTATTAGTGCTTCCTTATCTATGCTGGGAGCCTGGAAAATAAGATAAGGAATTATTACAATGCTTGGAATCAAAACAACAACCCTGACATACCAGGTACCTCAGAGACTTGGTGGAAGGAGGATAAGCCATGGGATCTGTGTTGCCAGGCTTCCAGCTTCATAGGAATGCTAGACTAGGACATAATGGAGGAGGAGTGGCACTGTGTGAAGGGTAATATGAAGCTTAAACAACATTAAAGTGTTACAAGAAAAAGGGAAAAACATTATTTCTTTTGGGTGGAAATCTCATGTTATTAATAAAAATGTAGAACTAGCATGGAACTATGTCCTTATCAGAACAATGGTAGTGATCAGGAAATGCTGAGTGAGACTAAAGTTCCAAATTTGGGAGAAGTACTAAGTGTGAGAGATTCTGATCACCTATCTAGAAATCTGATAAGTGCTTGAATGGGATGAGATGTAAACTTAAATTTTTGGATATGATGAATGGTTTATTTCTAGAACAAAAAAGTCTTAGAACCCACAGGAGAAGATTCTGTTAAGAATTTGGTCTTGAGCAGTGATGGAGGACCCATTTCAAGAGGTATTATTGGGAGATATGATCTGTAGTAATGACCATGCCAAAAGAAGTTTTAAAAGCAGGAAACAGGTCAAACAAATCCAGAATGTGATTTTTCAATTTCCAGAAATGAAGAAAACTTTACAAAACAAATGGGAAAGAAAACCCTGGAAAAACAAAACAAAACAAAACAAAACAAAACAAAAACAAACAAAAAAACCAAGAAGCCAAAAAGCATCCTGAACTCTACCTAAAAATGATTGCAGTGGAAGTCCAAGTAAAATGAATGTCACATTAAAATAAAAGCAAAATGGCTAAAAAGACCTCAAAATCCTACATTAGCTCAGTAGCTCAGAATAGAAGCTAAGGAGGCTATCATAGAGAAAAGGTCAGCATCTAAGAAATGAAAAACATGCCAAATATGGAGAAGAGCAATAAGATATGGAGATCATACATAAGCAGGAAATTAAGAAAACTCAAAAATAATTTGAAGAGCACCTAGCAAAGTGTGCTCAGACTGATAGTAAAAGTTTCTCTAAGCACATCAAAAGCAGGTCTGATGGGGAATTGATGAGACCACATGGTGACAAAATTATGAAAGAATACTCTGGTATGATAAGGCTGTAGAAAGCACAATGAATTCTTTGACTTGGTCTTTACTGCTGAAGACATTGGACAGATTCCCCCATCTGAAGCCCTTTTCTAGTATAGAGGTCAAAGGAATTAAATCACTTCTAAAAAATATACAGGATATATTAGAAAAAATAGATAAATTAAATGTTCATAAGTCAGCAGGACCAGATGATATTTCACCAAGGTGTGTTACCTTGTGTAACCTCATTATGAGGCCACTGCACGTACAGGACAGGAAGATTGTAAAGGTGACAATCTCTTTCTCTATCTGTGGAAAGAGATCTAGCTAGGATCATGGGAATTACAAGAGCAATAAGTCTGACTTCCATTCCTGGTAAGATGGTTGAGTCTATAATACAAAAATAAGATCTTTGAACACATTGATAAATGCAGACTGTTGGGAAAGAGTCTGCATATCTTCTGTAAAGGGAAATCTTGCCTCACTGACCTGCTGCAGTTTGTAAGTATGACAATAAGCATGGGTATAAATAAAATAAAGTTGGCCCAATGTATTTGGATTTTCAAAAAGCCTTTGACTGCACCAAAGGCTGCTAAAGAAACTAAATTATTATAGGGTTGGTGAAAAGTTTCCTTTCTGCACTGAAAGTTGGTTAAAGGATAGAAAGGATAGGATAGGATTTAACAGTTGCTTTTCAGGATGGGGAAGGGTATTCAATGGAGTCCCATAGGGTAGGTGCTAGGACCAGTTTTGTTCATCATCTTAGAGACCTGGAGAAGAAATGGACAATGAATCTGCAAATCTGTGGCTGATGCTAATCTCTTTTGGGGAGAAGAATGCTGAGTGGGGATATTATCTAGGTTTACAAAATCCTGAAAGCGAGTATGAAGCTGTTATTTACCAAACTGCATTAGAACTAAGGGTTCTTCAAACTAGGAGGAGGTGATTGTCAAGCAGATGAAAGAAAGTCCTTCTTAAAACAGCAGGTAGTAAACTTCCAGAGCTTGCTGCCCTAGGAAGTTGTAGATGGAGGCAGTGTCAGTAAGTTCAAAACCAACTAGATATTAACTTACTAAAAGGTCTAAGCAACAGCGTACCATTTAACAACAGCTGTGGATGTTGACAGAGGTTTGACTGCAGAAGGCAGCCAGATTCATGTTCTTTCACTAAACATCTGCTGCTGCCAGTGCTGGTGACAGGGCACTGGGCTGGATGGGCTGCTGGTCTGACCCAGTAGGAAGGATATCATATATTCTTATGTTTTTAATTCATGTATGCAGTCACTTTCCTGATCATGTCCAAATTCGTCTGTGAAGTCCTGCAATACCTGCCTAGGTTTCTGCTATGAGGTCTCTGCAAAAACATTGACAGACAATTGTTATGCAGATGGCCCACAAGGACAGTCACAGCTCTGACATCTTCTCAGTCTTTTTTTTTTTTTTTTTTTTTTTTTTTTAAATTTAATCAAGATATTCCAGTTGTTAATCCTGCTGTAAGTGATCATATGTCCGTAGTTTTGCCCCTCACTCTCTGCATGCCTTATAATCTCAGTTTACTTGAGTGACATTTTGGTAGTTTCTTAGTCCAGGTCTTTCAATAGAACATAAGATTTCCTTTTATCATTTCTACTTCTGACTTTTTTCATGTTGTCATCTGATTTTGAAGCTGTCCAGCATTGTTCTCAAAGTTATAACAAGCACAGAGGAAAGTCTGTTGAAGGTCATCAAAAACCTGTGCAAGATAACCTTGTCTCATGACTTCAGGCCTCATGACATGATTTTGCAGTGATTAATAGATTAATACAGTTCTTTGCAGTGTCATGATCCATCTACAATGAAACAATTGTAACTTGCTTAGGACAGTATCCATCTTTAGCATATCACTTTTTCTGAGTCTGATTTGAAATGTAAGCTCGAGTTACAAAATTGAATACAATGAAGTAAGTGTTATTTTTTTTCTATTGCACATAGAGGTATTGGTAACCAAGTACAATTGAATACAAAATAGAGATATGCTTTGTAAATAATTTCCTTTCACCATAATTAACCAGGTTAAATTAATACCAAAGTGCCTTATCTGAGAAGACACAAAGACAAAAGGTCATGAATTTATATGAGTGAATCTGAACCTTGTTTAATGACACAAAACCAAATCCAACATGGTACATCTGTTTCACAGGAGACCTTTGAAATTATTTATAACAAGTTTATTGATTTTGAGAATATATAAAGTACGGAAGGTGTTGGCCTTTTAATAGACTCAGAAAAATCTCAAACTGATCATTTTCTGGAGCTTTGTGAAGTGCTGGCTTCTATCTTTATCTCTTCTTTTCTGTGCTCATTGCTACATCTGCACTTTTCCATCAACCAATAAAACTTCTCAGAAAGCCTAGATGCAAAGTGGTATGGAAATACTATAAAAAGAAAAGTCTGATCTGGAACTCAAGTGTAGTTTTTCAGCACCAGGAAATTCAAACTAGTGTGGCTAAACCCATCCCCAACCCCATCCCCAAAAAATAGCCATAGGCAGCAATCTTGTGTCGACAAAGGAAACTGAATGACTGAATAAATTTTTCTATGTGCTACTTTTATAATTCCAGCCTTCTAAAATAGTTTCCAGACTCAAATGCTGTTCCAAATCAAACCTCTAAACATTTTGAGGCTCCTTGATTACTGATAGGATTTCCATTTTTCTGTTTGAGATTTCTCAGATAATACTATATGGCTATGTTTTGCCTTGTGTTTGCAAGTTAGATTGACACTTCTAGGAAACATGGGTTTAATGTACATTTACTGAGGAAATGATATACTCTTGTCCAGGCTTTCAGAAGCCTGGCAACCCACACAGAAAAGTAGCTTTAATTAGGATGACAGTAGTCCAGGAATCACAGAAAATTCCAAAATCCTTCAATTTCATCTGGACCAAATTTATAGGAGAAAGTGGATTTGATGAGGCCTGGGTATACAGTTGCTGCAATCATTAAACACTGGGTTATACCATGATTTTGTTACAAGCCTTCATTTGGAGTGCCAAATTCTTGACATAAACAAATTATTTTGTATTCATAGTCACAGTAGGCCGGTTGGGTTCACTGTTGTCCTTGTGTGTGAATCATCTTAATATATAACGAAGTATAACTTCCTTTTCATCTTCATTTTACCTTCTTTTTTTTTGCACAGGCATGTGGATAGAAAATAAACCCAACTCAAAATGACCTAGTCCCTTGTTGTTGTTCACAATACCAACATCCTTATGCTGAGATACTAAGTCGCTAATGTTGTACCATGCTGCATATTGCTGTTTAATCAAAAATTGTGATGGATCTGATCACCTCCTGACCAATGTCTAGGGTGAAGAAACATAAAATCCAAACCCAAAGCCTAATGTACCCAAAACCATGTAATTTAAGGCTGCTAATTTTATCAAGGAAAGGAAGTATGGTCTGCTTGTCATTTATTTTATCAATTTTTATTTTGAAAAACAGCCTTCAGTAGCCGTTGAAATAGATAAACTTATGGGGCGTGTCACTAGATTATAAAAGTTCAGGTTTGTCATTCTAGTGTAATTATGATAAGATCATATTCTGTTCAGCTTGCACCCAAGATACAGCTTTAACTTACAGAGGCTGGACTGTCTCCTTTTTTAATAATAAAGGCAGCTGTCAAATTAACAAATTTGTCAGAGCAGATAAAATCCCTGCAGCCGTGCTGAGCTCTGACAAAGCTTTCTTTTACAGGTATGCTGTTGCCTCCTTCACTATCATACTAGATAAGACTTTAAAAATATCAGTAATTTCCATTTGAATATTGTGGTCTTTGATCTTTTCAATAATAAAATAATCCTCAATTCTTTTAGAAATACCATTGAATTAGAGCGATACAGCAAATTCTCTACATTTTATTAAATTCAAGGTTTATTTTAGCAACTAAATGATTTGAAATATGGCCAGCTCCAGCACTCCCCTGGAAGCCTTATATAGGGGCTATACAGGCTTCCTGCATTTGCTGGAACCAACTTTCCATTCCTTTAACCGATCTATGTACACTTGCTTGATTCTCTTTTGTCCAAAGGAGAATGATATAACAATGATGACAATGATTTCCTAGCCTACAATGAAGAGGTTAGAATACTAAAAAGAAAACTCTCAAGTATAAGCTGAAGAGGACAGGGTTTAAACATGACAGTTGGCAAAATATGCCTGAGCCATTTGCTCAAAACCAATCCAGGTAATTTACAATGCCAGGTGAAGACCATTCTCACGACCGAACTTTACCACAGCCCTTCACAGACATTTACTAAGGTTCTTGTATGAAAAAGAGAAGTAGATAAAACTAAAAAGACATCAGTTTCTTAATATTCATACAGGTGGTTTGAAGACAACAAGGATAGATGTAAAGAAGCTACTGTATTTTTTAGAGAAAATAGGATTAAGGAGAGACCTTTTATGTCATAACCTGTTACTATTTCTGTAATGGTGGACTACTGCTCAGAGTACTTCCACTGCTTTGCCTGTTCTAAACAAAAGAGGGTCCCATCATTTCTTTTTWGGAGAATATATTGTTTACAAAGAAAACAAATTCTTTCTCAGAAGGGTGTGTTTGGGGGTTTTTGTTTTGTTTTTTTAAAGCTAGTATTCATTGTAAATAAGTTCACTTTGATTTTTCAAAATTTTAACTCATTAGTCCTGGCTATCTATCATTGAAAGAAAGACATATTGACATGAAAACATGTAATATATTGACATGAAAACACATAGTATATGCAAGCAAAATGCTTTGTCAAAAAATTCTTGGAACTTCTGGAAATGTGAATAGTTCTATGTGATGCCAACTTCTAAAACACAGCATCTTTTAAATTATAGGGACTAAAATCCAAAACTCACTTCATCCATTGACCTATAACTCAACCTCAAGGAAATAGAGTTATATTAACTGGGGAATCCTCTGTCATACAAATAAATGTCTTTATTTCCATGGATCCTAATAGAACTTGGAGGAAAAGGAGTGTTCTCTCCCTCACCTCACCCCGGTTCCATCACCTTTAAATCAAATCGCATAACAATTTATACTTCCTTTGGGTACATATGACTATGAAGACGAGAATAACTAAGTTAGAGCATTTATATGTAATTTGCAGGTAACTACTAATGCCTTACAAATCACAGGTATTTACTGACTTGTATTTCAGAATGCGATATTCCTATGGCAACACGAAAGGTTGTTGTTAAAAGATGTGAATCTGCTCTAACTTTTCTTTATAAAGGATATGTAGTTAGAATGTTGATGTAAACTGCCCCTAATTACTTGGATCTGCTATCCAAGCTGACAAGCAGATACATTTTTATAGAATGACAAAATAAAAATGCACTGAGAACACAGTTATTGATGACAACTGTGGAACAGAACCTCTGAAAAGCAAAAGTTCCTGTCTGAGGAGTGAGCATACGTGTACACACATCTACACTGACACCCACACGTGGATCTTTACAAGTACAATATAGAAAGATCAATAGAGGAAACTCCTATGTTTTTACAATTTCCTCTTTATAGCAATAAAGAGGATGTCAGAGAAGGGGAAGAGCATCTTCGGCCATAGGCTTGCCAAGCTGGTGAAGAGGGCTTTAAACTAAAGCTGCCGCAGGAGGGGAACCTGAATCCATCCCACTCCTACCAGTTTGATGCCAGTGCCAGCAATAGATGCTCAGAGCCTGGAGAAGGATCTCAGGTCAGCAGGAGAGCACCTGAAGAGCAGCACAAAGGAACTTGAGCCAGTAAGACAGCTTCATCAGGGGCCCAACTTAAATGCCTCTATGCAAACGCACGTAGCATTGGGAATAAACAAGAGGAGTTAGAGAGATGCGCACGCCTGCGGGGCTATGATCTTATTGGCAACATGGAGACRTGGTGGGATGGGTCCTATGATTGGAGTGTTAGGATGGAAGGATACAGGCTCTTTAGGAGGGACAGGCAGGGGAGACGAGGAGGGGGGGTTGCCCTCTGTGTCAATGACCAGCTGGAGTGCATGGACCTCCRCCTAGGGATGGATGAGGAGGTGACCGAGAGCTTATGGGTCAGGATTAAAGGGAGGGCAGGGACAGGTGACCTTATGGTGGGGGTCTGCTACAGGCCACCCAACCAGGAAGACCGAGCAGATAAGGACCTCTATAGACAGATAGGAGTACCCTCACGTTCACAAGCCCTGGTCCTCGTGGGGGACTTCAACCACCCCGATATCTGTTGGAGGGACAACATGGCAGGGCATAAGCAATCCGAGAGRTTCCTGGAATGCATTGATGATAACTTCCTTCTCCAAGTGGTAGAGGAGCCAACAAGGAGAGGTGCTGTGCTGGACCTTGTTCTCACCAACAAGGAGGGGCTGGTGGAGAATGTGAAGCTCMAGGGCAGCCTGGGCTGCAGTGACYATGAAATGGTGGAGTTCAAGATCCTTAGGGCACCGAGCAGGGCGCACACCAAGCTCACTACCCTGGACCTCAGGAGAGCAGACCTTGGCCTCTTCAGGGATCTGCTTGGTGGAGTGCCATGGGATAAAGCCCTGGAGGGAAGAGGGGCCCAAGACAGCTGGTTAATATTCAAGGATCACCTCCTCCAAGCTCAGGAGCGATGCATCCCAGCAAAGAGGAAATTGGGCAAAAACGCCAGGAGGCCTGCGTGGATGAACAAGGAGGTCCTGGACACACTCAAACACAAAAAGGAAGCCTACAGAGGGTGGAAGCAAGGACAGGTAGCCTGGGAGGAATACAGAGAAATTGTCCGAGCAGCCAGGGATCAGGTTAGGAAAGCTAAAACCCTGATAGAATTAAATCTGGTCAGGGATGTCAAGGGCAACAAGAAAAGCTTCTACAGGTATGTCAGGGATAAAAGGAAGACTAGGGAAAATGTGGGCCCTCTCCAGAACGAAAMGTGAGACCTGGTTACCCAGGATACAGAGAAGGTGAAGGTACTCAGTGGCTTTTTTGCCTCAGTCTTCACTGGCAAGCCTCACAGCCGAAGCCGCAGAAGGCAAAGGCGGGGAGTGGGAGAATGAAGACCCTCCCCCTGTAGGAGAAGGTCAGGTTCAAGACCATCTATGGAACCTGAAGGTGCGCAAGTCCATGGGACCCAATGAGATCCATCCGTGGGTCCTGAGGGAACTGGCAGATGAAGTTGCTAAGCCACTATCCATCGTATTTGAGAAGTCGTGGCAGTGCGGTAAAGTTCCCACTGACTGGAAAAGGGGAAACATAACCCCCATTTTTAAAAAGGGAAAAAAGGAAGACGTGGGGAACTACAGGCCAGTCAGTCTCACCTCTGTGCCTGGGAAGATCATGGAACAGCTCCTCCTGGAAGCTATGCTAAGGCACATGGAGGACAGGGAGGTGATTTGAGACAGCCAGCATGACTTCACCAAGGGCAAGTCCTGCCTGACCAACCTAGTGTCCTTCTATGATGCAGTGACTACCTCAGTGGACATGGGAAGGGCTACAGATGTCGTCTGTCTGGACCTCTGTAAGGCCTTTGACACGGTCCCCCACAACATCCTTCTCTCTAAACTGGAGAGGTATGGATTTGATGGGTAGACTGTCCGGTGGGTGAGGAATTGGTTGGATGGTCGCATCCAGAGGGTAGTGGTCAACRGCTCAATGTCCAGATGGAGATCGGTGACGAGTGGYKTCCCGCTGGGGGTCCGTATTGGGTCTGGTGCTGTTTAATATCTTCATCAATGACACAGACAGTGGGATTGAGTGCACCCTCAGCAAGTTTGCAGGCGACACCAARCTGAGTGGTGTGGTTGACAYGCCTGAGGGACRGGATGCCATCCAGAGGGACCTGGACAAGCTTGAGAAGTGGGCCCATGTGAACCTCATGAGGTTCCACAAGGCCAAGTACAAGGTCCTGCTCCTGGGTAGAGGCAACCCCTGGTATCAATACAGGCTGGGGGATGAAGGGATTGAGAGCAGCCCTGCTGAGAAGGCCTTGGGGGTACTGGTGGATGAAAAGCTGGACATGAGCCAGCAATGTGCGCTCRCAGCCCAGAAGGCCAACCATATCCTGGGCTGCATCAAAAGAAACATGGCCAGCAGGTCGAGGGAGGTGATTCTGCCCCTCTACTCCACTCTGGTGAGACCCCACCTGCAGTACTGTGTCCAGCTCTGGAGTCCTCAGCATAAGAAAGGCATGGACCTGTTGGAGCAGGTCCAGAGGAGGGCCACAAAAATGATCAGGGGGATGGAACGCCTCTCCTATGAAGAAAGGCTGGGAGAGTTGGGGTTTTTTAGCCTGGAGGAGAGAAGGTCTCGGGGAGACCTTATTGCAGCCTTTCAGAACTTAAAGGGGGTTTATAAGAAAGATGGGGACAGACTTTTTAGTAGGGCCTGTATTGATAGGGCAAGGGGGAATGGTTTTAAACTAAAAGAGGGTAGATTTAGACTATACATAAGGAAGAAATTTTTTATGCTGAGGGTGGTGAAACACAGGAACAGGTTTCCCAGAGCGGTGGTAGATGTCCCATCCCTGGAAACATTCAAGGTCAGGCTGAAGGGGGCTCTGAGCAACCTGATCTAGTTGAAGATGTCCCTGCTTATTGCAGGGGGSTTGGACTAGATGACCTTTAAAGGTCCCTTCCAACCCAAACTATTCTATGATTCGATGATTCTATAATTAACATCAATGTTTGTAACCTTTATTTCTTTCAAATATTAGTTGTTTTCCCCTCCTGGCCACAAAGAAGCAGATAATATTCACAAAGTTCTTGGTAGTTTCTGYTTGTGAGGGGAATAAAGGAAGGGTTTATTTTTCCTTGCTTTGTTTGGTAGTTTTTCTTCTATCAATCAGGCTGGTTTGTATTACTTGATAACTCTGTAATGTTCAGCTCATCTATATACCTGTACCAGATCTTGTTGTCTTTTGARCTTTTTCTAGTATAAAACAAAATTATGACTGAATAGTACCCAGTCAAMATCAGATGATTTTGATCTTCATGGGAATCACACATTCTATTTGGTCACAAATACCATGTTCTAGTTGCTGTGCTATAAAATGAAGATGGTTTCTTTACTACTACTATGTGAATTTCCAACTGTCCAAAGCTGGGAAATAGGTAAATCAGCAGAGTTAATCAGATTCTGACCAGACACCAGTGCAGTGAGACAATTTTCTACATGTGATGAAAAAGTCTGCCCACGATTAGTGCACATTTCTGATTTTGTAGACCAAGTTCCTGTTTTTGAAATTGAAATAAACGATTTTGCAAGGCTACTGCATCATTTAGTTTTAAAATTTTATTCAATTCTAAATTAATGAAGCTTTTTCAGCATAAATTCTGCTCTGTTGTCATTGAAATTATTCTCTGGCATGACAGTTGAAAACCAAATGCATAGCACTTTATTGGCATTTGCTTATGATGCCGGATATGGCTGTGTTTGTACAGAGGCTGAAAAATATCTTCACAAAAACAATCTTTTGAGTTCCTTACTTAATTTTTAATGACTTGTTACCTAGACGTTTTGAATTTTCCTAACTGTGTAATTTGTAAATCAGTTTATAAAATTGTAGAATACTTTAGAAACTTTAAAAATCCCTGTCAGCATGGATTGTTATTGCTACCTAGTTCAAAATGTTATGAAGTCTGGCATTTCCTATGAAATGGTGGGTGAATCAAAACCTTCAGCCTTTCACATCATTCTGCAGTTGCATCACGCTTTGAATATGTAATAATGTCATGATTACTGAAGGTAATTGGGACAAAGTGTTGAGGTTTTCAGTAAGTTCTGTCATACATGGCAAGTCCTTGATTTTATATACACAATTTCATTTAATACACAATGAAGACAACTTAAAAATAAAGTTTCATAATTTTTGATTCAGTAATGCCATACACTAAAAGCATTGAAATGCAGTGATTTTGTGTCACAGTAGAATTGGTGTCCAAATATATTCTTTTTGCAATGCAATTCTATTCTCCTGTAGAGTTTGATTATAGAGTGCTCTCTTTGAGAAGCTGTGTGGCAGAAGGCAAAAGAAATCAGAGTTCTGAGTTTCCCCCTCCTTTGAAATGTTTCCCTCATCCGTTATGATAACGCATATACTTAAACCTGAAGTTTACACTGGAAAGCAGTAATCTTATCTCAGGGCTCTCCTGACTCCATCAGCTTCAAAAGTAGAGCCTGCAAGGTTTGGCACTGTCACCAGAACTCCGTGATAAAATTACAGTCACATTTAGAAGTGCAGCACTGGCTATCTATTGTTTGACATACAGATCGAAACAGTAAATTCAAAAGATTCTGAGGTTTAGGACACAAGATGGCAAAAGCTGCTAAGTTTGAAGTTAAGGATGAGATTTCATCCATAATTACAGCTTCTTTGTCTTCCACTCTCCTGGTAGCCCAGGAAAACTGGGTGGCGAGGTGTACATGTGTATTGATGTCCAAGAACTATATGCAGCCTAACATCACAGAACCATATATATTAGATGTGGGAGAAGATTATGCGACTTCTCTTCTGTACCAGAAGGAACAGTGTGGCTTTAGTTTACCATTGAACAAAACAACAGAGATTTCAGAAATTACTTTCAGGCATTCTTCACCATTCCCATTTTCCATTTAGATTATGCTAAACTCTGCTAATAAAATACTATAACTCTTCCACTACTTCGATTATTTTCTTTGCCATCATATCAAAGTTTGGATGGAAAAAAACAATGAATTTCAGTTCTTTCTGGCTAAGTATTAGGGAAAAAAAAGGAGACAGTTAGGTGAGAGGATAAGAATTTAAACTTGTTGCTCTCTCATTGTTTTGTTGAGGGATGGAATTTCTGTTCAGCTTAGGGTGGAGATTTGGGGTTRGAAGTTGTGCTTTCAAGAAAGATTTCATTAAAAACAAATACATTTTGTTAGACAGAGGCTCTGTATGTTGACTGTCAAAAGAGTAAATCTCCCAAGGGTTCAGATGGTTATCATAAGGAGCAAGTACCTGGAAACATGGATACTACACTAGCATACACAATATTCATTCCTTTTGAAGATTTAACAGAATATGTTAGACCGTCAATAGGTCATTCTGTAACTTAGAAAGTCATTGTAGATTTTTCTGTCTTCAGAAGAAATTAATAACAGTTTGTTAATTGTGCCTTTCTGGAGCTATACTGCATTTTCTATGCCATAGTTTGTCACAGGAATATGTTTGTCCTTCCATTTGACTTTATAATTAGTGCTTGAGGGCAAGAAGGACTGTAATCATTGAATAGCTTTGAATATTACTTACCACTGAATTGTTAACTGAGTGCATGATCAGTGTTATGAGACTGCACAATAAAAGGTCCCCACTTGAAGCTGACAGGCTAATTGTACAGGCCAGCACAGAGGATACTGCTGTGGTGAGGCATTTTGGATCATCTGACAGCAACACCACTTTGTTTTCTGTCATGAGCAGAGACACAAAGCAGGAACACAGATGCATACACCACAGCAGAAGGGAGGAAAATACAGACCATATTGAAGAGTTTCTCTTGTGTGTGTACTGGAGAGAGAGTTAACGCACTCACAGACACACAGAACACTCTAAATAAAATTATTGCTGCACAAAAGCTCTCCCTGAGATAACATCACTGTCTTTTGGGCTCTTGAACAGCTTTAAAGGCCATTACTAACACCTCCTCTGCAATCTACTCCTCTGCATCGCGTAAGTGTCAGGGAATCAGATCAAGCAAAACTCCCATTAAAGTAAATGAAAGTTGTGGTCTGCATAAGAGGCAAGTGAAAACTCAACAAGGATTTTTTGGTTTGACCTCAGGAGCTCAGGAGCAGCCTCAGAGAGAAAGGATATGCGCAATAAATAGCGCTCTAGGTCAGGTACTTTTCTGGTCCATTAGGTTAAAGTTCTTGAGAAGAGGGAAGTTAATAGTACTTTGTTCTCTTAGCTATTCATGAAGACAGGTAATAAACTTATGATAATTATACCTTGGGGACCTATAAAGATACACATAAGCGCGCATCAGTCTGTAGTTATGAAGAAATGCTATTTCAATTCTTATTTCCATTTAGAAATTTGGACAATTACATAATTTCTCCTTATTTAATAGAGATAAAGATCATTCACTCTTTTCAGGGATATGCAATACCAAGTAGATTAGTTGAGTATGATGTACTGTTAGGCTGAGTTTAGAGGGAATAAGAAACATAAAAATTAAATAGCATATCAATATATTGTTTCCTCAGTTACTCATGTCACAGAAGAACCTAGAACCCAACACATCAACTCAGGCAAAGCTAAGGCTGTTTGACTGAGGGTAAAGTTTTCCTGAACAACAGAAAAGTCTCCTGTAAAGTGAATGAATTAATGATTTTAATATGAATAATATTGCTATTTGAATGAATAGGAATTTGTGAATCATAGCCATTCTTTTGGCATACTTTGATTATCCTCCTTTCATCATCCTACGAGTAACATAGAAATTCCTCCTTCTCCAGMCCAAAATAAACAAGCAAACACAAATAAATGGATTGCTGCATTTGTTTCTGAATTGCGTAGAATGTTTTTACAGAGTTCATTTTCAGAAATATTAATAGCACCTCCCTGTTACATACTTGTTTTGCAAACATCACTATTCATGTTCTTTAATACATTTATGGAGTATTTCTCTATACTACAGTAAGGCAGGCCGTATAAGAAACTGAGTAGAATGAAACTTTTTCCCTGTTGCATTGCTACTGAGGCTACTGATACTGTGCCCTCTTGCATTTGTTGTAAAATTCCATTGTGCTTGGATGATAGATTTCTGAACCAGGAATATTTTCACAGATGTAAAGRCCAAGAGATTGAACAGCTCTTTTGCAGAACAGAAGCTAAAGTACCAATTTTTTCTGTGTGTTGTGTTTTACATACTTCTCAGTCTATACGTGGATAAATAAATAGGAGGTTATGTCAAAATAAACTCACAAAAGAATTTCAAAAGAATAAGTCAGTGAAACTTTGAATACTTTAATTAATTGTTCAGGACCAGAAGATGATAACAATATGTTAACAGTTCTTGAGAATGGCCTAGAGAACAGAGGATTAATTCATACTTAGCTATACCTTTCGTGTCCACATTCAGGGGCTAAAATATAGACATTTCAAATGGGTCCCCAGCCACAGGTTGGGAAGCATTGCCTGAATTCTACATACGGTACTGCTGTACGTTTAGCTAAGGTGTGTCTTTTTCTCAGGTTCCCTTGGATAGACTTCACTCTTGTTAAAGTTATAGTTAATATGGAAGTTAAAATATAAACAGAATTTAATCCATGTATCTCATATGCCTCTACAATTTCCCAAAGACAAAAAATAATAGAAAAATAAACAAAACAAAACAAAAAGGGTTTTTTTGGGTGCAGACTGCCCCCACCAACATCTGGAGTCATTTACTTTTTAGTTCTGGGTCTTTTATTTTGTTTTGTTTGTTTGTTTGTTTGTTTGTTTAGGGGAAAGAAAGGAGAAGGAAAAATGTCAACAGAAACTAAGGGCTTTTCAAAGCTTGAGGAAAAAGAAAACTGCATGTTAAATCCCGTGCCAAATTTTAGCCTAGAGTGAATTACCATGCTGCAGTCTTAGATGGAATGGAAACACATAGACAGACCTTTCACCATATCACTGCTGTAGTTAGACAGGTCTATAGTGGATTGAATTAACAGAGGGTGACACTTTCCAAGTTTTTCTGCTGCAAAAATGTCATAGCAGCAAATATGGACACCTCAACAAAATTCCACAAAAACCTTCATTTGGAATGAACAGAGACCTTTAGTCATTTTTGCAAATTCAGCATCAGATGAATCTCTACTGTCACAGTGAAAATTTCCAGCTGACCTACTACTGGAAAACAGACATTTCATGGATATTGTTAACTACCATCACACATGGAAGTGGATGCTTATCAGTTTTTTTCATAATTGCAAATCTCCTCTGAGAGTATGTGTTTTCTTCTTTGTTTTTTCTATTCAGGCTTGGTTTGAAATATGGCCAGAATAAATCCTCATAAGCAACATACTATTTGTTTGAATTGTAAATCACATATTGCCCAATGAGCACCTGTAAATTATTTGGGACTAGTTTTAGACTATCTTAAAATGTTGCTCTGAGAACAAATTACATTTTGACAAAAAACCTAATTTTTTCCTTGTTCAGAATTTAGAATTTAAAACTTTGGATCAATTTTTACACTAAAGCAAGTGTTTGTCTTATGTCCTTTTCATGCACTAATATAATTGTTTCCACTGTGAAGTTTCATTATGCATATTAACCATTGGTCTGCACTGGGATATTAAGGAAATAAATAACACCATATTTTGACTTTTTCATGTGCATTGCACATGCAACATATGACAACATCTTGGACCCACTATCCAATGACTTTGAGGAATACGTGTTAAGTACAGACAATGCTTTTTTTCCTCTCCATTTCTCAGTATACATTTCAGGAAACAAGTGGAAGAACAGGAAAGGATTGGGTCTACAGGAAAATGTAGAATGTAAAGAATGACAGCAATAAGCACGCTAAATAAAATAGCATATAAAAGCTTTCCAGATGAAAACTCTGCTGAGATCTTCCTTTAGATGCAATGAATACCTTCTTTAACCCAGAGCTATGCTTAAATGTTATAACTAAATTCTAAGGGACCAAACACATATGACTCAAAGTACTGCTGCATACTTTTAATACTGAGACTAAAGTCACGGAAATCAGTGATTGATTCTTTTTATAATTTGTATCTTCTTATCATCACTGAGGAATGGAATTATGAAGCTGACTGCATCATGCTCTGTAGTACCATTCGTTTATATGTGTGCAGCTTCGAGAATTATTTTTCTCTCAGTGATGATTACAAAACATCTATCCACTAGCTCATACTTATGCTCACAAAAGCTAGTCCTATGTTCTGTCTCATTAAGCCAGTTAGATAAGCTGAAAATGTACAGTACATTCAGGGAGGGGGAAGTGATAGCAGAGGCTGAAAGGAACTTTGATCATGTGCATTTTTTCCCCACCATCCAGAGTAAGAGATTTTTCAGAAATGAACGACAATGACCTTATTGTCATGGGAAAATTCCCCACATTCTTCTGCGATACTAGAGGATACACTGCATGGCAAAGGAAGGACATTTACTGTGTGTGTAATTTTTTAATTGTTAATACAATTCCAATTGCCAGCCTTAAATTCCAGAGAATTTTTCACTTATCAGGAATCTTCATTTTCTTTCCTTTTCACATATTCAGTCGGTAACTGGAATGCTCTACTGCAGTCCTCTAATTATATCTCCTTCCACCTTTTATCCTAGTTATTTGCTTAGGCCGATATCGTCTGGGTGATTCATTTAGAACAACTTTCTCAATTTAAACTTGAATATTCTTTTAGCCCTTACTACAGGCTTTAGACTAATGGCTAAGCAGTTATTATTTCCAGATGTTGTTCCTTTCTACCTACACCCAGGTACTGCTCAGCTGTGTTTGAAGTCAAGCAATCTATTCACACACACAAAAGAGAAAAAGAAAAATTCCAAGTTGAGAAATGTTCCATGCAGCTGAACTGTAGACTCATAAATTCCTCACTCTAATGTTTACATACCTCTGAATGGCTCCAATTGCTACCAGCCAGGGGCCTGGGTGTTCTGCTTGCCACATAGAAATCTGAAACCTGTAACAATTTCATAAACAATGGTCCCTAACCAAGAACATATGCTCACCAGGCCACTATGTAAGGCATTAAATATCCAGGGAATATAAAGGAGGGGAAAAGGGGGAGAAGGAGAAAGTGAAGAACACTGAATGTTTTGTTAAATGAAGTAGGATTGTCACTTAAAGATCATTATTATTGTTCTACGTGAGGAGATTTTGCACCCTCAGTGTTTTACCTAAAATAAACTTTCATTCTTGTGTCTGTCTGTAACTATCCACTATGAAATATTTATGCTAAGCAAACATGCACTATAAAATATTCACATCTGCCTTTATTGCTGTTTACCCATTTTACTCACTTTTTGCCCAATGAATTTTGAAGCTTACAAGGCAATTTGTCACAGCAGTGGGACATAGCATCTCCCCCTCCTTACTACATGTGAATTAGAGTCCAAAAACAATGTTTAAACTCATTTTCCAGCCTTATTAACCAGTGAAAGTTTCCTTCCCCACAGCTTAAACTATCTCCAGCTATTAGGATTCCACAATTTCCCTTGAGAAACTATTCCACAATCTAATAGACTCCACCATAAGGAAATTCTTCTGATATAATTGAGCCCACATTTGCTTAATATGTATTCTTTAGCTTGGAAAATTCATAGATTTGATTGTTGGTTGGGGGAGGGGGGCGGTTAATCCTGTGGCTATGTCATGCTTTCAGATTGTAAATGAAGTTCAGCTCAAAAAGTGGAGGACTGATCACAAAGCATGGCATCTTTTATTGGTGAAATATGATGCAATGTCTTGAACTTTGATGGCTTCCTTTGTTATTATTCAAAAACTCTGTTGGCTTCTCTCCTTGGGAAGGGAACACTCATAGAATCTCTATAGCTTTAGAGGGATGATTACATTTGAGAAATGCTGAGGTTATTTGACTCATTTTATTCTTCCATCACTGCTGCACAAGCAACATTATATGCATTTGACTGTTTTCATGATTTACCTATTAATTGAATTTGACTGTAGTTCAGTGTATTTAAATGGGGAACATAAATCCGGAGCTCTGAATAATGCCTGTTTAAAAGCATAGATAGTTAGCAGTAAAATATCAGACTAGCTAATACTGCATTGTAAAGAAAGAGTCAAGATCAGTGCCCAAAATATCCCCAATTTTACCCCATTCTGTGCTTCAGATGTGCTTTTCAAATTGTTGATGCACAAATGCTTAAACGATTTCTATTCAGTGTCTGAAGTGTAATTGTAGAAATCATTCTTACCTAAAAGATACACATACCCAGAAGCACACTTGCAAAAGTAAGTTCTAAGAGCAGACATATTGAAATCAGTTTCAGGTGTTCAGCTGGGCAAAAATAAAATTCAGAAGGAAAACAAAAGAAGAAAAAAATGATAGCTGTATTTTTTTCCTGTTGCTTTAGTTGGCTGAGGCCAACTGCATGAGGTTCAACAAGGCCAAGTGCCGGGTCCTGCACTTCGGCCACAAYAACCCCATGCAACGCTACAGRCTKGGGGAAGAGTGGCTGGAAAGCTGCCTGGCRGAAAAGGACCTGGGGGTGCTGGTTGACAGCCGGCTGAATAKGAGCCGGCAGCATGCCCAGGTGGCCAAGAAGGCCAACGGCATCCTGGCCTGTATCAGAAATAGTGTGGCCAGCAGGAGTAGGGAAGTGATTGTCCCCCTGTACTCGGCGATGGTGAGGCCGCACCTTGAATACTGTGTTCAGTTTTGGGCCCCTCACTACAAGRAGGACATTGAGGTGCTGGAGCGTGTCCAGAGAAGGGCAACAAAGCTGGTGAAGGGTCTAGAGCACAAGTCTTATGAGGAGCAGCTGAGGGAACCGGGACTGTTCAGACTGGAGAAGAGGAGGCTGAGGGGAGACCTTATTGTGCTCTACAACTACCTGAAAGGAGGTTGCAGCGAGGTGGGTGTTGGTCTCTTCTGCCAAGCAACTAGCGATAGGATGAGAGGAAATGGCCTCAAGTTGCGCCAGGGGAGGTTTAGATTGGACATTAGGAAAAATTTCTTTACTGAAAGAGTGGTTAAGCATTGGAACAGGCTGCCCAGGGAAGTGGTGGAGTCACCATCCCTGGAGGTATTTAAAAGACATGTAGATGAGGCGCTTAGGGACATGGTTTAGTGGGCATGGTGGTGTTGGGTTGATGGTTGGACTTGATGATCTTAGAGGTCTTTTCCAACCTTAATGATTCTATGATTCTCTGATTCTATGAATATGATCAGTCTTGCTTATATCACAAGTTCTTCTATCAGTTTTATCACTTGGACTCTCCCACTGTCTTCATCAGCAAAACTGTACTCTTTTGCTGACCCATGAAGCTTGCTCTGCCTCACTATGATTGTACTACGTTTCAGATATACCTTGCTGGACTTCTAACATTTGATGGCTCTTAATGAATGGGTCTTGACAAATACTTTGTGGAAGCTATTTCAAGAAGAGTTAAACAAGAAAGAAAGGAGCGTGGATTCAAGAAAGAGTAGGAAGACAGATAGCTTACAGAAATAAGAGAAATTGTAGTCTTATCTTCTCCACAGTAGCTTCTTCAAAGAAAGATCTGAAAAGAAAATTTGCTAAAACTACTACTGACAGCATGCAAAGAAACCTGCTGGCTCATGCTAAGCTGCAGCAGAATGCTGCATACAGTGTTCTGAACTCTAAGAGCAATAAAAACTTGTCTCTTTTGATTCCTCTGTGGGTTCTTAGTTTGAATACTCCCATACACTGACACCATCATATTTCTCTTCCAAAAATGTCACAGGGACTCTTGGAAGCACTACATTCAGGCTCACCTTTGTACTAAATAATGGCAGTACTTACACTGGAAACCCTTGATGATACATTGGTCTCTCCACACCTGTTGTGATGTGTATGCCATTAATGTTGCATTATTTTTATAGAAGAATATGGTACAAAATGGAAATGAAGAAGCATAGCTTTGTTGATTTGAAATAAATAAACGAATGTGGGGAACAGCTGAATTAGCTAAAATAAAAGACAGACCAAATCAGGAATACAATTCTCTATGGGACAACCACGGTCAGCCTGTCCTGTTTCCCACGGTTTTAATAATGAATTAATACAGAACAGTCTATATGACATGTATTTCATATGCCGCTATGCATCAAATGCAAAAAAATACATTATCCAGAACCCTTTTATGAACTTCAGATAAATAATAAAAGATCAAACCCCATGACTATATTGTCACTGAATTATGGAGAAGGAGCAATCTTTTACCACTTGTTAACTAACATTATCAATGTCATTCCTAAATTCCAACACAGGCAATTTTATTTGGGGAAATTCCTAGATTATTTTTGATGTTGTATGTATGAAAGCTAAAGAAGAAACGGTAATGTAAGCGATTCAGCTTAGAGAAAATGCCTTCCTAAAACCAAGTTTGATGATTGAAATAGTTATAAATATATAAGCAAGATTCACTTAGCTGAGCTACAGTTTAGTCCATAGGCACAGTGTAGCCTACATCTTCCCTTTTTCTTGTCTCTATACTGCATAAATACGCTTTCTCTGTCCGCTTTGTGAAAAGGCAGATGATCTTAAATTACATGACTGAATCCTCCTGTGTATATCACACGCACATTGTTTGATCTCAGACAGGTCTTTTAATATCTCTACAACTCAGTATTCTTACACATAGATGAAGAATAATTCTATTTATTCTCATTGTGAGGAAAATACTGACCAGACGGGTTAAACCACAACACCTTATAAGATCCTATAATACTTAATTCATCTGAAGTTTCCATGTGCTACTGTGGTATTGAGTAATTTAACAGAAATTTTTCACATGTGTAAGTCTAAACATGATTTTTTTTAGATTTATATATACAGCTTGTTAAATGCAATCACTCAAGTATATGTGGAAAGTAAATGAGAAACGAAGCCTATAGTGTAATTTCAGATGTCTTTGTCATGCATTAATATATCTAGCATCAACTTGTATGCTGCTGAACATACTTAAGCAATTGGAAAAAACAATGTCCAGAAATATCATAATTTTGCTCTTTGATCAAGCCTTGAAGGAGCAAATATAAATTGACTGATGCCACTTTAAAGGCCCACTGAACAGTCAACAGCCAATATTATGTAGTATTCCTTAGTAACATGGAAAGAGGAGAGGAAGGTTCAGATAGTTGTCTGAAAAGAATATCTATAGACTACTGATTTTTTTTTTTTTTTTTTAATTATCTCACTTTGTGAAGCAATAGGAAAGGAATACAGTGGGTTTAGGAACAGTGTACGGTGGGGGAAGAGAAAGAGACATGTTGCTACTCTTCCTGCTATTGTGAGCAATTTACTTTGTTTATCTAAAGCAGCCTGTTGTAATTTGCTTGAAATACTGCTTACAGTTGAAATAACTCAAATGTTCCCACTTCAAACTGCCAGATATGATCACTGCTGTCTCACAGTTGTCACAGATGAACTCATCAAGCTTTTGTCTTTCTTGCTATAGGGCCAGGGGTTGGTCTCCCAAGGGAGGAAGGGCTCATTTCTATGCCCTAAATGCACAGCTTTGCTGAGATTTGCAGTTTTGTAGTCTGGGTAACCCCAAGAGTTTGCGTCAAAGATAGTCTGCATGCCTGCTGTTAACAATCATGCATTTGGTCATATAGCCTGTGTGACTTTAAAAAAATAATGTCCTAATAAATTAAACTTTGAAATTACATTTTTGTGTACACTGATCTGATTTTTCCTTTTCTAACTTGCTTTCCTTTTTTCCTTACTAGTTTCAAATTAGGCTTTTATTTGTCTAAATAAGTAGTAGTATTATCTTTAGATCTAATCAGTCTAGTCCCATAGTAACTAATAGAACAATAAAATTGAGAAAATTGATTCTCCTGTAGCTTATCCATCATATGCATATGTTCAGCATAAAGATTTTTATTAGAAAATTCAATGCCAGATGAGACCATTGTTTTATCGTATTATCTCATAGATGAGTGTCAAATGTAAGTTTCAACTCATGCTTTAATGTATAACTGTAATTGAAAATGTTGTGTTTTGCTATGTAGTATAACTCCATGATCTATCTGCAGAACTCTTACCGTGGCTTTATGGACTATTGGTGTACCAAAGACCACACTCTGAAAATTACCTTCTTGTTGGAACGATTTGCAACACTTACTTTCTTGTACTTCATACAATCAAAAGCCTTGCCATCACTTACAAAAATGTATATTCTTGAGTTAGTTATCTTGAAATAAAATCCCAGTGCAGACAAAGCAGTTTATAGTCTTCACTACATACATGCGAGCAAGTCAAGGAAAATTGAAAACTTCCCTGTAGTCTTTAACTGAGCATATGAATCATGTAAGAATTACATTTTGCCTAGTCTTCAGTAAAATTTGACACTGTAAATAACTCATGTTGAGAATACACTTTTCCTCTCCCACAGAGACAACACAGCTGGATAGATTTAGATAAGATAAACTTCCCAAATTAAGTGAAAACTCACGTATGTCCCTTTTCACAGTTCAGGTCACAGTGCAAATTATAAACTAGTAATTTGATGGCCCTGCTTGTATCTCTTGGATAGTTGTTAGTACTGTAAAGCTAGCAGGCAATTTGCTGTGATTACTGTTTTCTGATCAAAAGAGTGCAATGAGTGGAATAATGGAATGTTTGAGGTCAGGATTAAGGAGTGTCAACAAAGATCATAGGAGCTAAAAAGCTGGAATAGCAGATYTTGCCACATCAGCTAATGACTGAATCACAGTGTCAAGTTTGTATGTAAGCCCTAGTGGTGAAAGAGCAAAGGTGCCCAGGCCTCATGACAGTTTTACAGTTATACTTCAGGAGTTCTCTTCAGGATTAGAGAGGATGAGGCTTGGTCAGTGTTTGAGCAAAAATATGTTCCTATCTCTAACTGTTGTAGCAATCTTCAATCAGTTTTATAAAGGTAAGATTCATATTCAAGTTAAAATTATAAAAATAGATATAATAGAACTTGTAACTGAAGCTATCAAACCTGCTTTGCTAAAATCTTTTATTATGAAAGATCAGTAAGGACGGAAGAGAGAAGTAAGGAGCTTTGATCGAACAGAATGAATCTTGATCTGAGAAGAAAATGTCACTCCCTATAAAAATATATATATACACACATATGTGTCTATGCAAAATATATCTGTATACTACAACAGAACTACATTTTGTTCTCTTATAAGAAAAAGTCCTTGATTTTTCCAGATCCTTTTTGAAAACATAAGCCTTCTTTATTTCTGATCTGTTTATTTCACAAGAATACTAACCAATGTTTTTCCTCCTTCTTTTCTTGCAGATGCTTGTAGGAACTCTGCTTCTGTATGGCATCAGGTAAAAGGTAACTGTAATCACAGTGGCATGATCTTTCATTAGAACTTATTGAAAATACCTAAAGGACTTTAATCTGTAGGATTTTTTTAGTATTATTTTGTTGTCAGACATTTCAAGCTCCATTGTTGAGAGGGACCTAGATCAGAAAAATAAAAAAGAAAAAAAAAAACAACCCTACTTTTTAAATAAAAAGGGTAGAAAAACACTTATATAAATTGCCTAAGGATGCTGTGGAATTTCTTTAGTTCAGATATTTAAGACTGTCAGGGACAGTTTATGTATATTACATTTGTCCTTTGGGTATAACAAATCAAATTTCTTCTTGAGGAACCTTCTAACTTTATAATCTATAAATTGTCAGTCTCTTATAGCAATTATCAAATTTCAAATTTTGTTTTGTTAAATTTCAGATTTCAAAAAATAAAGCTCCACATAGAGCTTTTTTTCTGACATTTGTAAACAATTTTTCAGTTTTGCTCATATCTTTTTTAGTCTCCTCTGTTTCATGACTAGTCCATAAGCAAAAAACAAACAAAAAAAGTTGACATGTAATTACTTGAGATATTCACCTCAGATTTTAGACATGAATGTTTTAGAAGTTCAGATAGATAGACATCATCATAGTTGTCAAAAAATATATGCTTAATACTCCATCCAAAATGTACTAAAGTAGAGAAAGCATCAGCTGGCTTTTATGGATAACAGTTTGATTACACCCTTTATAGTGCTGTTTTCTACTGCTCTATTTAAAATGAACCCGTACATTTTTTAACTTTGCTTATCAAGAGACTAGTTTCAGTCAAGTTAATATACACTAGGACAAACTTGCTTGTGATTTATGGCAGAACATGGTGGAACTGACTGATGTTTTCCCAGTGGTTTGAAGTAAGTTGGTTTCTTATGTATGGTGGTTCCTGGATTTGCTGAAGATTATATGCCAAATTCTTCCAAGTAAACTTTCAGATTCACTGGAACTGTTTCCAGATTAATTTTTTCTTTTGACATTTAGGTAACTTTTTATTGTAAAAAATGTAAGACTTTGAACTGAATAGGGATTAGTTTTATTTTTAAAGAGATTTTTCAAAGGTGGGTGTTTTCATTCTAAGGAATGAAATTTGAATTCTCAGATCTGCAATAAGCAGTTGTGTGTGAACACAATTAAATATTTTTTTCTTTCCCAAAATGTTGCATGATTTTACTTTCTTTCTATTGTATTTTTATGGTTTTGTTCTTAATGGTTGGTAAACTCCCCCCCCAAATTTTCCCTACAGGCTTTGTCTTCTCAATTTATTTTCTCTCTAATTGAATTAATAGAATTTGATGGTAGTTTATTTGGAGGGAAAACAGAAAAACAAAGAACCCAACAATGCGAAAAAAACCACAATCATACAGAATAGAAAATCTGTTAACAAACACTTGATATTTCAAACCTAAAGAAGGACTATTAGCACACAGACAGTTGCCTGTGCAGCTAACTAAATTGTTTTAGGGTATCAGGATGTGAGTTTTTGAATGCAGACTAAAAGGTTCTCTATTAAAAAGACAAAGCTGCAAGAAACAATTCAATACCATGCTCCAGAGGCGCTCCAAGTGACTAAGAGTGTGACAGCCTGGTATTCTATAGATCAGAGAGTTGCACAAATATATTTTGCCTTGTTTTAAAGACATGTATAAACTGGACCTCTATTTAGCAAGGAGATAGGTAAGAGGAGCTTTTCAGTTCTCTTTAGGTCTTGTCTTTAGGTTCTGTTTTCTAAGACTTCCATGATTTCTCTTGCCAGTAAAAGCACTAGCTCACATCTTTATGAGGATAAAACCATTCTAAAAAGAGAAAGTTTTAAAATATATCCCTACTTACTTTTCTGCTGAAATCTAAGAATACATCTGGTTGCAACAAAGGTGATTTAAAGAAGAACTGAGAATTAGGGTGACACTTTGGGTGATTAGATTATTCTTACTATATCAACAGTCACATTACTAAAAAAAGTTTTAAATTAGTTTAGATGCTCTGTCTGGAAGCTGCAATTCTGTATTTTTCTRCCTTAAGTATAAAATCTGTAACAGCTCATATGTAGTCATATAGAATCCTATCTTGCTATTTAAAAGTAACTAGTGTCTTGTTCCATGGGATGGAGAAATAAGTGGGTCGGCTAGACATCAGCAAGAACGTGGGGAAAAAAAGCTTCTTTGAATTATGTTCAAAAGATACTAACACTTAAGGTTCATAGCTGACATGTCTGGTCCTTTTCCTGGTGTCCCAGTGATAGTTATAGTGAAACAGAGTTGCTGTAAAAAGGAGATGTGGAGAATAGTAGGCTTTAGGAAGAAGTTTAGATAAGCTTTACAACTGAAATAGAGGTAAAGCAAACACTCAAAGATGTTTCACAGAAAAAAACAACGCTATCAAATAGTATTAAATATATTCAGAAAAATTGTTTACACTTCAAAGATTTCAAAGCATTATCTTTGATAAACTGGACTATCAGTGTATCTATACTTATTGCTACTGTGAAAGTATAGAACTGTAAGATGGTTTGTATCACACTGAGTTTATGTATGACTAAACAGAGGCATATTCAGTGACTTTTCCCTCCTACAATTCAGTGGCAATGAGAAATTTAAACCAGGAGCCCTGATGTCCAGACCACTTCTCTCTTCTTTTCACAGTAATTCCTTTTGACCTGTCCAGAATTAATTACCATCTGTTTCATGCTATCTTCCTAGCTGAAGGTGAACTAACAGAAATAACATGGAGGCTGCAATAATATCTACCAGCAGATTTCATTGGGCTATTGCCAAACTGACAGGGTCCCATCTGCTTTTTGAGGACATGTTGCAACAAACTCAGGTGCTCTCTTAATGACCTGACATAACTATTTAAAGAGATGTTTGTGGTTATAATATATTKCTCTCTTAATTACAGCAACAGGGATTAGTTCTCTTTATGCTCTTAGGCTGTTTATTTTTCTTGCTGCAGTCTTCTTACCTACTCCTTCACCATATAAATTATATCACATTAGATTCCCTTAGATCAATCCAAATTCAGATACGGTGTTTAAGAGAGTCTAACTTTTCATTTCTTCTGTGAATGCACACCAGAATGGAGGTGGTTCTCTTCCTTCCCTAATAAATGGTAAATGTGAGAATCTTTACTGTCCTGAACTCAGTTTGGATGCTATTAAACACATGGAATGTAGGGGAAATATGCATTTGAAAGTGTGAATGAAGCTGTTTTATTTGACTTCCTGGTCCACCTGAGTTAGTGAACGATCTTTAAATTGAAACTGTGAAAGAACAACTGAGGATGTTTAGTATACCCAGGTCACTGGTGAAGAAAGAAAATGTAAAATCCAGAATTGCAGAGAACCACAATTTTAACATCAAGACAACTCCTATAATCCATAAGAGGATTTTGCACTTTTGGAATTGTCCTGGTTCCGGCTGGGACAGAGTTAACTTTCTTCCCAGTAGCTGGGGAGGGTGTGCTGTGTTTTGGGTTTGGTATAATAGGAGCGTTGATGGCCCATTGATGTTTTGGGTGTTGCTGGGTGGTGCTTGCACCGGGCACTTTTTGGCCTCCCATGCCCTGCCAG